>JAPEIX020095684.1:0-10357 GCA_026122405.2 Zoanthus sansibaricus
CATTTCCACACTTACTTCCGAGGGTCCAGCAGCCTTTCCCGCTTTCATTTCCCTTATAGCCTTCACCACTTCTTCCCCTTTTGTTTTTTTTATTTTACTCTGTTTCTTACATTTTGTAGCTGGTTGATCTTCTCAGATCCAACGTGATATGGCATTTTGTACATGGTATTCTTTACTGTAGTCTATATTTCATCTTTTGTATGGCTCACTGAAAAAATCCAGAAATATTGTTTTTAAATTGCAAAAATATCAGAACTTTATAAATTCGATAGCGATAAATTGAGATTACAAATACGGGGAAAATATAACAATGTCTTATTTGCGTTACAAAATGATAGAAGGTAAGCCGCCGCAAGCTTAAGACAATTTCGCAGTAAGAAGCTTTCACTTTGCTTTAGGCAACGTTATCGCCGTAGTTATTTAAAAATATTATCTTATTTACTGTGTGATTCGTTGCTGTTATCTAACTGCGGTCAAGAATCGCATGAAATCTTAAAATGAATACTATTTGTTGCTCTGCTTTATAAGTGCACACAAAGCATAAACATCTTGCAAAAATATAAATGCTACGAAGAAACTTCCAGATTTTTTTAATCTGTTTTGAAAAATATTCCCAGTTACGCGCCATGTAAAAAACCGTTCCATCCAGCGGCAATATAACACTAATTGTTATAGCTATCCGCCGACGACGAGCCTTGAGTTTTGGTAAACCATTTGGGCAACTTCCTAGTAATGGAACCAAAATCGGTAATATCTTCTCGGTTTTGTCCTCTTTTAAAAAAATGATTTTAAAGTCAAATTTTGTTATACTCACAATCAACCTAACCGTTCGGGCATTTTAGCATATTCGTCAGTTTTAAAACGTTTTAAGGTTTCAAAAACAGCCTCCCGGAAGAGCTACATAAAATGTCAGTAAAATATATACCTCGACATTTTCTGCCAGACGGCAAAACTCAAGAACGATTTGGTTACATTCACATACGGTTCGTTTTTTTTTGTTATTCTTTACTTTGCTCATTGAACATCCAATGTTTCGCAAAGTAGACTTTTGCTTTTCGCTGTTTATTTTAACCAAACTGAAATATTATTTATCCTCATATCGAAAGCTCAAGCCAACGTCAATAAATATTGCAGATAATACAAAATATTCCTGCATAAATTCGTCTGATTACTAGCTTTCTCAAACTTTATCTCATTAGTTTGTGAAAACTTTAAGATTTTTTTCCAGTATTGTTTAACGAGCAGAAAATGTTTGATGTATATTTTTTCTGAATATTTCAATCAATACACATATTTTACTTTCTGAATTAGAGAGAATCAACTTAAATTAAGATGCATAATTTTAACTGGACGATTTTTAACAAACAATATTCATTGATTTAACAATTGGGAAAGTTTTGTTTACCACCTTTATCTATTAAGTCAGAGAGACAGTTTATTAAGCAAGCGAGCTGTTGTAGGCTGTTTGTACAACAGTCGCAAAAACAAAGAAATTGTGAGGTTTTTCTGTGTAAAGATGCTATGTTACAATCTAAGCAAATAATTTCTCATCCTGTTTTGCATATGAGTTGATATTACGAATGCATTTTATTTGGTGGCAAGTATTTTTTTAGCGTTCACTAAAGTGCTGGCAAGAGAATAACGCGTTTCAAAGGCCAATATATAGTTAGAAATGAAAAAGGAAATCTGTAACTAATGTAATTAATTTGCCAATTTTTTCCTACATTTTGTAAAAAACAAAATAAAATGAACGTATTTCAATTTTAATTTAAGAAGAATAAAGTCATTCAATTGCAACTTTTCAGTTTCGATTCAGATGAACTTTTTAGTTTGCGGTATCATCAGCTTATATCGAGCACAAGTCAGTTTCCATATGCCAAGGACGCCTGTTTGCATTTTACTTCCCAAGAGTTCACTTAATCGATGTTGTGTGAAAGTTTATCGATAAAATGTTTAATTTATGGTGGTTTGCTAAACGTGGCAAATTGCTATTTATTAAATGGGTACTTGAACAATTCAACCTCTTACTAATTGAAAGTGTGTCAAGACTGAACGAATATTAAAAATCTTTTACTTGCTCTGTTCTGAGTCAATATCGCCTTTTGGATGTTATTGTCAACGAAATTGAGATGCAAGGGTGTTTTAAAAGCATAAATTCATTGTTACTCATTGTTACAAATAACGCGTAACAGACGTTCAAACTATATTTGATTCGGCATTTTTATGTCTTTGTTGTTTCCTTTTCCCCTCAATTTATTTTAAATATAAAGATGCAAGTGTTTCTAATCTGCGCAAGATGCAGATGAAATATCCATGAACGATCATTCAAATTGGATAGCCACCTTAAAAATTGAACATTTGAAGTGGTTTATCATCGTAGCAAGTTTTGCATAAGGCACACCTTTTTTAAATCATTTCTTGAAATTATTTCAGGTCACTTCACGAAAGAAATTTGGTGTATTTCGCTCTGCTGGCGGTCTTGGGCAAAAATAATTGAACTGACTAAATTTTCGCTTTAGTTGTCAACACGTATGTTTTGATGGTTAGTTTTCGCGGCGCGCATTTGGAGCTCTTTAGGAATATCATTTTCATCTCTACGGACAACCTTTCTTGGCTAAAACAGCTTGCTTTTATTATAAAAAGATAAACGCTGTCTGTCGTCGCAGATGCTATTCCATTTACTGAAAGATCAATGTTGTAACAAGATCTTTTCAATGACGCATAATTTCGATCTGTTGCTTTTGTACTTCGGTTTCCACTTGATTTTAATAAATGCGTTGAGTTGTGAAAAGATAGCTTTCCTCGCGAACTTAACGATTTCTAAGGAAACCTGGGGCGATATCAATGCGGTTTCCTCTTTGCCATCCGCAAGATCAATAAGAGAAATATTTCGAAGCAGCTGTGTTTTATAAACATTCCCATTTTTATCATGTGTGAATTATTCATGTGTCGGCCGCAAACCGCAAGGAAGCTATTCTGTTCTGCTTGAACGCGCCTTTTCAAACACACAGACAGATTTAGTGGGTTTTGTGGCAGTCACTTCACACCACGAGAAAAACAAAACATTCTCTATCTTCTTGTTATTATACTTTTCTCCTAATACGTCACACACCAGTAGCCAGGAAACTTAATTGAATGCTGGCTTTGTTTTCTCGTTCAATATTTGGAGAGTCGCCTAACCAAATAAGCTTTTAAAAATTGAAATCATGGTTTACTTTTCTGCGGCTTTGGCGCATAAGGGGCATGGCTTGTTAATAAAATAGATCATATTTCTAAGGTTTTTTTCTAAGGACTCTTGATTGATTTTCCCTCACAGCTTATGTTATTTTTTACCGAAAACAAAAATAACTTTGCATTTTTATAACGCAAGAATATTGCACCTAGTTCGTTATTTTTTTTTTGTTAATCATTTAAACATTTCCTTTGAAAATACTGACTCGCATCCGCTTCGAATGAACTTTTTAATACGAAATGTACCTACTACAAATTTTAAAACTATAAACATTGAACACAAATATCTAAAATTCGAACAAGAACAATTTAAAAAGAGTGGAAGAAATTCAATTCATGTTTTTTTTTTTATGTAAACCAAACTGTAGTCTTGGAAAAGGCTGTTGGGGTAGATTGGCGGTTTTTCGAAATACACATGTCCGCGAACCACAGAATTTTTAATCATGCACTTTATCGTCGACGTTAACCGCAAAAACTATTTCGGTTTGTAAGAGTTCTGCTCATTCACAGGAATATCATCATTGCGCAAATTAGTTTTAATAAAACGCTGATGTAGGTAAAATACGTGAGCGTGAAATTCTACCCGTTTCTAAACAGCCAAACCAGTTCTCGATGAGACTGCAAAAAACATTCTGTTGTCAACAGCAGTGAGCCCTCATAGAGAATTAATACTGAGAGTTAAAGAACAGCCATCATCAGACCATTTGACACAACTTGTCAATTGTGAAAAACAAGCGACTTAAAAATGTTTTTGTGGCGACATTAAAATTCAAGCAATGGAAGAGGGCAAGTCAAACACAAACACATCTGGCAAGGAACAGTAAAATGGTTTGAGTACCGTCAAGCTTAATTGCACGCATCACCATATTTGCCTTTGTAACAAACAAAGCCAACTTATCTGTGAAAAATTCAATACATCAGCGAATACAGAATTTGAGCACGTGTCACTTTTATAAACATTGGCTTCTGTGCCTAAGTTCGTCAATTGTTGTTTCGTCGGTTTGGCTATATTAGAGTTAGTAAGGCTATAGAGTGACTAAACCAATGAGAGATCAGTTCGGTCTGCAGTGTGTTCTAGTAAGCCCACGTGACCTATCTGTTTTTTATAATAATTTCCAAGTCATTAGTGCGATTAGACCTAGTAATTCACGTAATTACACCGACACTAATTAGCAACACTCAGGGCCCGTTTATTGTGTTAATAAAAGGCTTTATCTTGGAAAATCAATGTGTCCACTAGTAGACGAAACGGCGCCGAAATAGCACATATATTTTGTAAGCCAACGGGCATAATTTATTCCTTTATCAGCTTTCGCCCTGGCATTCATTTGTTGATTACAAAATCAAATATTTTATGAATCGTTCGAATGGGTTCACACAACATTAAAATTACTACTTGTGAAAATAATTTGCTTTTAGGTGCGATCGAAAGCATGCATTGTAAAGCGGAAGACATAAATTAAACCTTTCCATCAATTCTGACGACGAACAGAAGTCTTGACGCTTCAGCGTGATGAAAGAGCATTCAGATGTCGAAAGAAAAATAACAACGCCATATAGTTAGTTTTCGGAACGGTTAAATTATTTCAAGCGTGTTTTTTTTTCTCTCGCCACGAAGTGCTAACAATTTGCCGAACATCTTCGCGCATGATTGATTTTGTTTAGCTTAGCGATATTGGGAACCAATTTACAAAGCATTCGTTTGATAAAGCAAGTGGAAGGCGGTGCTTAGTTTTGTCAACACTGTACCACGTTACTTTGACTGACAGTTGAAGCAGCTCGTTAAAGTTTGAGTGACATACTTGATCTCATTATGAGAAAAGAATGCAGGTGTTAGAACTGTTTTTTCGCACGCTCTTGACGATGATTGGATCATGTTTACCCCACAAGATGACCCCACGTGGGATATTTTAGTGAGTGGCGTAATGTTGGTCATGTTTGATTGGTTTTGACTAGATAGCCAATAAATATAGATTAAACAGTGGTCGGTGACTTGCCATATATGGATGGCCCCAAGGGTGTTATGGTGTTACAACGAATGGACCGCGTGCCGCATTTAACCGTGTCACTTGGCTGTGTCGATTTCAAGGCAGATATTTGCTCACGACTTGTGAACGGGTCTTCGCAAAATACTTTCAAATATCAACCCTAATCGAAACAGGAACTTCTGGAGAGTCAGTTTGGAAAGCAATTTGAAAGTCGTTCTTTGAAGAGGAATACGGAGTAGTTTTGTGGAGTTACGGTGTTCTTGTGTGAGTCGGCTTTAGCGGGAGCGACGGTTAGTGTTAGTCAAGAGAAAAATGGTTGAGTACTTCTGACTGTCCTGGTTTTAAGCAGCCCTTGACGGCTTCTGGAGCATTTGGCACACATTTAATTCTCGTTTTCTCTGTTTATAGTACTACACGGCCCCGCTGGCACAATGTATCAAACTCGCCATACGGTAAGATATATATACAAGAGAGTTGTGTTGAAATGGTCTCCTCATTGAAAGACACAATCTTCGTAATGTGACACCTTAAGCTTTCGTGGCGGTTGAATCTTCAAATATTACCTTCATATATTCTTCTCTTCAGACACCGCACCAGCCATCCGGACAACCGTTTAAATTCACAGTCGCAGACTCGTGCGATCGCATTAAAGAAGAATTTAATTTTCTACAAGCACAGTACCACAAGTAAGTTTAAAGTTTGCTCTTGTTTTTTGGTTTGGTAGCCTTGAAATGTTTCAATTCACTGCATGACTTCACACGAGTTCAAAAACACGGCCGAGTTTGGTTGTGTTTTGTCGCTCGATTAAAAGTCAGCTTGACTGTGATAAATTTCTCCCTTTGTGGAAAGAATTGTTCAATTTTCTTCCTTGTGCTTAACTCTGAACTAATTTCGGTTGCGATATATCTCTCAGGTCATGCAAAGTTAATCTTATCGCTGGCTTTCAACACAATATTGACATTATGAATTTATTTTCGCGTTTTAGTTTGAAGTTAGAATGTGAGAAGTTAGCAAGCGAGAAGACAGAGATGCAAAGACATTATGTTATGGTGGGTTTCACTTTGCTGTCAAATTTTACCTCATGTAATAATTTACACCCTCAAAAGTTGCAATAAATAATCGACTTTAAAAACATAATTTTTTTTCCTTTTTTGTGGCGAGGCAAAATTAATGTGAGTGAGTGCGCGCGTTTATTGACAAGAAAATATAGTGCCACTGTCTTGAATAGCAGTATATTGTTTGAGAATCAAAATTTGTGTTTAAGCGGTCATATACTTGCTTGTTTACTTATATGTGACGTTTGTGAGGATTTGGGTTTAAAGTTGTGAATTCCTTCCAGCAGTTTAGTCGCCTGATAACAAATTATTCTGGCAGTAATAGTTCGTAGGCAACTCTTGCCCGCGGCCTTTTCTTTTAATTGTGTAATAATGAAGCGAGTCTCTTGTAATTAATTTGCAATTGATAGTGGAGTTGTATTTATGGAAGAAAATTCAGTTGACGTTTAATACATTTAATCCGCGAAATCACCAAGATCTGAAATTATTGGAATCCATTGTGTCTCAAGAGAGGCTTGTGAGTTAATTCTCATGAAGAGATGTAGATCACGTTAAAAATCGTCTGCTATACTCAGTTTGGCGCGAACGGGCAAGATCACATTAGCTCCTCTTCTCTTGTTGAAGGGTATCCCTGTAGTTAAACGGTTTCCGACCTCACACCTCACAGCTATACAATTCTTTCCGTTTCTTTCTCAGTACTACGAGATGTCATATGGCTTAAATGTTGAAATGCATAAGCAGGTAAGTGAGACCTTATCGGCGAAAGCCAATACCCATTTTTGAGTGTTTAATTTTTTTGTTGAAACTTCCTTAGATTGGTCGGCTCTTTTTAGCACTCGATACGTGCCTTTAGAAATTCTGTTGTTGATAGATAGGTTTAGTAAATGACTGAGAGGTCAAAATGTCCGTGGTAAGTCGACATTTGATCAGCACTGAAAACGGAAACGACAAGTAAAGTGCATGTGCCTTTCTTTACTCTTTATCTTGCTTTTCTAAAAGGATTAATTTTTTGGCGTCATAAAAAGTTCAACAAAAGTTTTGCATTACGTCCTGTGTAAACAGGAGTTGACAAGTTTTAATAGTTTACATTTTTGCCTTTAAAATGTAAATTGTATGTACACAATACTTTACGAACTGCAAATAAGAGCCTTTTTGAGTTGCCAATTTTAATATGAAAACTACCTTTGGATTAGAAGCGATTTAAAGACAATTAGTCTGTATTCGCTTGAGTACACATCTATGAAATAAACCAGGCTTTAAGATAAAAGCGGGTTCCAAGAGCGTTCTGACGTGTAATAAGGAAATCCGTATTCATTGAGGCTTTTGTAATCCATTGACCTTGCACAAACCAAAGTTTAGCCCGATATTTGCCTTATCACTTTGAGCTTTATCTGGAGTTGGTTTGACAAGAATTTTCAAGATTGTTTATGCAAATAATCGCTTCCGTCGCGCCCTCTGTAGATTTTTAAATAGAGATCTTTTAAGTGGCTTCCATGCTCTTGTGACTATGAGTGCCATTTCAGATTATAGCTGTGTTGGCTGATCTGCTTTTATAATTGTCGGGTGCTAATTGACAGCAACAGAAAGGAAATATTAAAAACTTCTTGCAATAAACCGCATTTGTGGTTTAATCTTATTTAGATTTGTCTCCAAAAATCTGCAAACATTTTAATTCAAGAAAATACAATTTCCTCAGAAATGGAAAAGTTCTTTATTTAACAAACACATGTGTTTTAGTGATTTATTTAAGTTTTAATGTTCATTTGCCCTTTGTTTAGCATCAAGACTCTTTTCCATATTGTTGTTTTATTTCAGATTAGGCAATAAAGTATGCCACAAACCACTTTGGGGGTCACTCCAATATTATAAAAGTTTTAATTGGTGAATAGAAACATAGCTAGCACAGTTCAAAGAAAGACATTTGAAGTTTTTAGTGTACAGCTGCCAAAAATGACTTGATTAACACCAAGAAAGCATCACAGAATACTATGCTTCTTTGCAAACATATACAGTATGAGTCTTTCTCTTTGTTACAGGCATCGTTTCTCTGATACAAAGTTATACCATGATTAAAAATTTAAAAAGATAACAAAATAATACTTGCAAAACATGCTGACAATATTTTTCCCAAAAAGCATAATAATTTTGTGATATTTTTTTTCTTGACTTTAATTTCACAAGCAGTGTTTTGATTGGTCTACAAGTCATAGCGCTATAAAGCATGAAAATGTGATTAGCTGTCTTAAAAGTTGTGAGAATTTGCAATATCATATACACGTTTTATATATATTATCTTTCTCTTTGTTATTTATCAAAAATAATAATTTTATAAAACAAGTAAGATATGCTTTGCTATCTCGGCAAAGTTTAAGAGAATTCTCTAGCTGGTGAAAACTCGTGACTGACTGCATCTCAGGTTTTCGCTGATCTACCATTGAATTCTCCCAAATGTTCTCTTCAGTTTTCACCAGGCTATGAAGGCACATGTTTTATTTGAATGTTACAACATAAATTTTTATAAATGAATTAAAATTATTATTAGAAAGATTCTTAAAAAATGTTTCCATTGCCCAGGTACATAAAAATAGGCAAACCAGAAATGATTATGCAAATCCAGGAATTTTCAGATCACAATGCTATAACCAAACTTCAAAAAAAACATTGGGTATCAGAGGATGGTAATGACTCTTTTCTCCATGGACTGCTATTGGTTAAAATGATTCAGTTTTCACTTGGATGATGCATTTACTTTAAATTAACCTATGATATTCAATTAATAACAAATAATGTTGACGGATCATGATCAGAGCTCTGTTCTGTTAAGAGAGATTTTAGAAATTATTAAATATTTTGCAATTGTTTATTTATAATTCATATCCCATTCCAGTGATGCAGAACAGGATAAGGTAGAGATTTAAAGCTTTAATTGGTTGTGTTAATTGCATGCCTTGAAGAATAATTTACACATCATTAAAAATTTGATGAACTCATAACTTTTTCATTTGGTCCTTTTATTGTTTTTTTTTATATATATTTATGTTTTATTAAGATTTAACAAACCTCAATGTAAATATTATAGGTTACAGAGAAAAGTACCCAGGAGGTATTATAAAAAAGCTTTAAAGCCAACTTGTAAAACAATTAAGTATGCTGATCACAAGAACTTCAAACACAGTTTATATCTAGCTATAAGGGTTAACACAAGCCTGCTTGTTTACTGCAATACAGTACATAAAACTCTAAATCATACCAACTGTAGGTGTGTTGGAGTTACAAGAAAGAATGTACTTACTGCTCAGGCTTAACCACATCCTGTTGGACTTTGCATTGCTTTGGCTAAGCAGTTTTGTTGTGGTTTGGGGGTTGGGTTTCAGAATTTTTTTTGCCGTGGGTGTGAAAACTTTTAGTAAAATGTGGATTTTTGTTATATTGTTTACCAGAGCACAGGAAGACATAAATTATTTTAAACACTCCTAATGCTTCTGTTTTTGGTGATTGTGTAAACTTCTCATTCTGACCTCGTGATCAGTCAGTAACATTATATATTCAGCAGTACTTGTGCCTTGAGGTTTCCCTGATAAAATGATAATCTTGTAAATAAAATTCTCAAGTGATGACATGCTGGTTTAATTAAAAATTTGCATGTAATGGACTCCAAGTGAAAACTGATGAATTAAATTTGAATTATATAAACCTAATTGGATCCATTTTACATTAGACAGACTAATGGAGATTCTTTTTTTATTTTGTGCAAGAAAAGCCAAACTTCAAGTTTTTCATGAGTATCCATTTACACTGATATCTTGCAAAAATTAGTGTTTTCTGATGGTTTAATTTTCAGTTTCGCTTACCAGTACTAAAAAAAAACTTATCATAATTTTTATTATATTACATACACTTACAAGCCCATACTTTTTATACACCGTATGTGCATGTTAGATTGCATTGCGATAGAACTACGGAATTCCTATCCTTTCGATGGTTGTAAATTGTGTGATTCAAGATCTAGTAGTCGAACTGCCTTGATTGATACAGCTGTGAAGGCCGTTAATTTTAAAGACTGTAGCAGCCATAAAGATCTGT
>JAPEIX020095710.1:0-10356 GCA_026122405.2 Zoanthus sansibaricus
CTTTATTTTACTTCCCCCATACCCCCCCCCCCCCTTCCCAGTCCCAGGTTACCTCAAAAAGCCCGGTCTGGATAGGGTTAAGGAGATGATCATAAACACTTTATCCTTGGGTTGTCTAAACTACAGTTGCTCTGAAGAAGGACTCAAATCGAAAACCTAGATCCTAGATTTGCGACAAGCAGAAAACCGTATTGAAATACGCGGATCAAGCGAGAAATAACAAATTTTTCAAAATAACTCGAAAAATAGCGATAGGTGCCAAACTCCTGCAGTAGGGACCTTAGCAAAATTTTAACAAAGTTAAAATTAAATTCGAAGCCTTAAAGCTAACAAAGTACAAATTGTACATTCTATTTATATTCATGACTCGTACACAGGAATGGGTGTGCCGTCCAAGTATCGTACAAAGCTCAAATAAGAAGTAAATACAAGAAATACAGGAAGTTAAATATCACTCAGGCTATAACACATGTGCAACCGTCTGATACGAAAACCATAAACCCATTGGGAAAAAATGGGAACGTATTCCCCAACCAAATGCAGACGCACTAACCTCTGGGGGCTAGAGGTGATTAAAGGTTTATAGACATACAAAATGAAACAATCTAAATAAAATTTGAAAGTTCGAGAGCTGAGGAATGAATACATTACATGCTGTCAAACCTTATAAATGCTTACAACAGTAGACTAAATTAATGCAACCATAGCGGCAGACGTGCATTTCATATCCACAGGAAAAAATTTACATTCTTTGTCACTGTCACTTACAGTTCACCTCCGCCGAATGTAAATACATTTATAGCAAACTTGCTATAAATCGAAAGCTTAAACATCCTAGATTTGCGCTATGCAGAAAACAGCATTGTATTACCTGATCAACTCTGTGCACACTTATAATGTGTGATTAAGCATAAGAAAATAAAAAATGCACAATATAAATCTATCCCAGCATTATTGCTTTTCTTCTTCTTCTTCTTCTTCTTCTTCTTCTTCTTCTTCTTCTTCTTCTTCTTCTTCTTCTTCTTTTTCTTCTTGTTCTTCTTCTTGTTCTTCTTCTTGTTCTTCCTCTTCCTCTTCTTCTTTCGCTCCTCTTCTTTTTCTCTTCTTCCTTTTATTCTTTCCCTTCTTTTTCCCTTGACCTCGTCCCCCTCTCCCTTTCTTTCCGTGCTTTAGTAATGACCAAAGTAAGATAATGGTAAAGTGAGAGTGACAGAGAGAAAAGGAAGAGGTGGTAAAAACTGTGGTAAAAGTGCTAGTGCTACTCATGATAATATTGGTAATGATAAAGATAAAAACGTTACTATGGCGTTAATGCTATTGACCGGTATAGTTAACAGAATGTAGAATGTATGCACTATCTCTTAAGTTTTTTGAGATCTCTTTGGTTCTCAAGCAGGGCAATATCGAGCATATTCACCTGATAATGCACAATGGAGGACTGCATCTCTACCTTATGACACGCACAGGCACCAACAAAATCGTGAGTTGTGTCTTGCACTTTTGTTTATTCTATTAACCATGTCTTTTACTGCAAGCTTTCTTTTCAATGAATCAAGTTTGTATTTCAAAAAATGGAATTGTGGTTTCAAAGAATCAGGTTTTGTTTCAAAGACTCAATTTTTTTTGTTTCAAACAATCGTGTTCATTTTTCAAAGAATCAAGTTTCATTTCAAAGAATCAAGTTTCATTTCAAAGAATTGAGTCATCGTTTTAAAGAATCGATTATTTGTTTCAAAGAATGGTCTTATTGTTTCAGTGAATCGTGTTATTGTTTCAAAGAGTCAAATTTTCATTTCAAAGAATCAAGTCATTGTTTTAAAGAATTTGTTTCAAATAATCGTGTTATTATTTTAAAGAATCAAGGTTTTCATTCAGAAAATCGAGTTAGTTGAGTTAATGTTTCAAAGAATCAAATTTTTGTCCATAGATAAAGGACAAACCAATAGAGTACGACAAAACATTTAGAGTAGTATTCCTGTCACTGATCACGTGCTTTTCATCCCCGTAGACAAAGGACAAAGCAATAGAGTGCGACGAAACAGTGAGAGTAGTATTCCTTTTACTGAACAGCGCTCCTCACCACGTGACTACCAGCCAGTGATGAGCCCTGTGCCTGTTGGGCGGAGTAACAGCACATCATGCCTGACTACCACAGACAACATTGCTCATGGACCCGGCATGGCAAACGGTGTGTGAATTTGATTATTTAAGATTATGTACTTTGAATAATTTGATATTGGGGTGAGCTTATTTGTGTTCTGGACCCGGTTTCTCGAAACCCGATTAGTGCTAACCCAGGATCAGTTGTTTAATCTATGTTCCTTTTTCCTACCTTCTTCAGCTTGCTTTGGTCTGGAATTTTGGATTTCATATGTGTCTTTCTTAGCAAAACTGAACAAAATTTTATGAGCATCGCAAAGCTTTACTAATTAGAAAAACATTACTCTTTGAATTTTGTCTTATCCAGGATTAAGTTAATCGGAGTTATGCGGAACTGGGCTCCGGTTGCTAATGAATGAAATGCAATCCATCGTTGTTGTATGTTGAGAAATGTTAACGAATGCTCCTATATGACTAAGTTTTGTGATATGCAATATTGGCATTGGTATTTGGACTAAATATTACCAATGATACTTTTAAATTGTTTGAAATATCAGGATTGGAAGTTCTTTCAAATACCAAGTGCAAAACATGCTATCAAAACTAACTAACAAATCTTTAACTCTTTGTTTTCTCGTATCATTTCGTTGAATAATATCTTCATTCTGTAAACTCGCAACGGTCACGAATCATAACAGACTGAAGCCCAACAGATATCGTTGGTTATTGAAATGTACAACATACAAGACCTTTAAAGTGCAGTACACACTACTGCTTTTCAGAGTCACGCTATGGAGACAGATCACAATTTTAGCATTATGTAGAGAAACATTTGCATAATTAGTCACGGCATCTTTGTGAGTGATCAGATCACGTTGTCATAATAACCCTTTAGTGTACGTATCAAGTTGACACATCGTAAAATTCAAAGCATTTTCGGAAGCAAGCTGTCGTAATGGCTCAAGATGTCCAAACATATTCGAGGTTACTTTGTTGCATGTTCACAGTGATGCAGCTTGGTTCCAGAACTCATTCATATTCCGTGCTGTTAGCGAATTATGACCTCGATCATATTTAGAGTCACGGCAGTGAACATTGACTACAGTTCACAAGTTCATAGCAAACTCAGAGAGATGCACGTGTTAGAGGTCCAAAGCATATGCACAGTCACTCCATTCTATTTATTATTACCTTCAGGACACATTAAGAGTCATTTTTAAACCAACTGAAAACGAAGTATATTCAAATTCAGTATGATAATCAGATTCATGCTCTGGCTTGTGAGAGTTTTGCAGTTTTAGCTAGAGTGAGGCTGCTCCTAGCACAAATCACGCCGCTGTTGGCATGCGTCACACCGATGTTAGCAGAAATCACTCCGCAGTTGCCACAAGTCACTCTTCTGTAAGCAAGAATCATGCCTCTGTTGGCACGAGTCACAGCGCTGTTAGCACAAATCTTGCTGTTGTTACCACGAATCACGCCGCTGTTGGCACGAGTCACGCTGTAATTGCACGCTCAGCAACTCATGATACAGAAAATTACCTCCTAACGCCTCAAAAGCATAGCCACATATGTGAAACAGACTGTATATCAAATTGTGAGGCCGAAAGTTACATATTGTTCGTGTAATGTAGTGGAAGTTTTACCAAACTTGTATCGCTCACTAGCGGTTTTGCTACTTAGCTATGTTAAAGATTTTAAGAACCAGCATAAATAGACTAAATGTTTTATAATTTTGTCTGTTTGACAAGCTCAAATGTAATACTTGTTTATTCGCCGCGTAAAGGTGTAAGCTAATAAAGCTGCTTGTTAACAGTAACGCTTGCAAAACTTCACTTTCTATACTAAAGCAATATTGACTTTAAAGGCTTGTTCGATGTTGCTTAAACTTTCAAAAGCTAACAGCATGTGAATATTGGCGTATGCATGGCCATGATCATCAACCATCATCATTTGTCATCATAAATCATGATCATCATCAATCACCATTATTCATCAATATTTATCACAAATTATACTCAATCATAAGTCCTAGTCAATCATCATAATTCATCATTAATCATTTTCATCAATCATCAGTTATTATCCATCATTATTAGTCATCAGTTATCTTTATTTATTATCATAAATCATTGCGATTATCATCAATCACCACTATTCATCAATATTTATAAATCATACTCAATCATAAGTCCTAGTCAATCATCATAATCATCATACTTCATCATTAATCATTTTCATCAATCATCAGTTATCATTCATCATCATGTCATCATTTATCTTAACTTATCATCGTCACTGATCATCATCCTCGTCACTGTGTGTCTTCTAATGCGGAACAGGGCTTGACACTAACTTTTTTACTTACTAGTCTAGTGGCTAGTGGCAACTTAGATTTTACTGGCCAAAGAAGGTTCTTAAGGGGACTCTCTACCCTCGGACCATTTTTTTCGGTACTTTTAGTGATATTTTTGATGATATCTGTCTCATTGTTTTGAAATGTGAAAATTCCGATAATCACATAACAGATTGCATAAAAAGGAAGCCTCTTGAATATTTTGAAATTTTTTAGGATGAGATTTGAGGGAGGAGATAGGTTTTGTAAATGTAGAGAAATTTGAGTTTGGGGGAATTTTAGTGAAGTTTGAAAATTAATTTTGGAGTTAACATTTGATAGAAAACCGCCAAACCGTCCCCTAACGAAAGTTGCACTTTCGTATGGTCTGGAGGGACGGCTTGGAGGTCATCCCCAAATATCTTCTAAGTCACATACTTCTTTCAACTCCTTCACTATCCACCAAAATTTAGGGTAGAGAGTGGCCTTAATAGCCAAGCGTTGAAATTCTGAGATGTCATGGTTGAGAAAAACAGAAACTAGCTCGGCCAGTTTCATTTTGTTTACAAACCAAAGTAGCTAGTGGAAACAGAAACCTCCTTTACTAGTCTACTATTTCCTACTAGTCTGTGGCTTGTAGCGACTTACTAGCCAAAGAAAGATTTTACTAGCCAAGCATTGAAATTCTGAGATGTCATCCTTGAGAAAACAGAAACTAGTTCAACTTCAATTTCATTTTATTTACTGGCCAAAGTGGCTAATGGAAAGAGAAAACCTACTAGCCAAAAATGAATTTCTACTACTCTACTATTATCTACTGGTTTGTGGCTCGTATTAACTTAGATGTTACTAGCCAAAGAAGGTTTTTACTAGCCAAGCGTTGAAATTCTGAGATGTCATCCTTGAGAAAAACATAAACTAGCTAAGTCAGTTTCTTTTTTTTACCGACGAAAGTGGCTAAAGGATTTGAAAATCTACTAGACAGGCTCGACAAAGTCCCCGCCCGGTCTTCAGGGGCAAGTAGAATTTGAAGTCGTGCAAGAAAATTTTCATAGTCGCTTGCCCAATGGACAAGTGCTCAGACAAGCCCTCCAAGTGCTTGGGCAAGCTGAGAGTTGTCCTGGGCTAGGAATGAATTTCTACTAGTCTAGTAGTTTCTACTAGTCTGTGGCTAGTTGCCTACCGTTAGTGTCGAGCGCTGGGGAAACAGGTTTTGCAAACATGCCTTATCCAGCCATTTCTGTTTGCTGCAACCACTAACCATTCCGTCCATTTCTTCACTTCTCTTTGTACGTTCCTTGTAGTGTCGCCCTGACGGTCTCATTTCCTTCTTTCTTCCAGTTCTCGTTAAGGATGTGAATAGGTGAAATAATATGTAAAGTCACTATCAAATGTATAAAATATTTCTCTGTGCAGTATAAATGATTGTTGTTTATCATGTTCTGTGCTAACATATGTGGAACAAGTTTAAGAAACTAACCCTTTGTGGACACTTCTCTGTCGCTAAGGTAAGTTCTGTCTTTAACATTGATAGTGTTACAAGTAAGGTATTGTTTTGGCAGTAGCAGTTTTATTTTCTATCTTGAAGCTTGAATCTCAATAAACTTAATGAAAATCCAAAAATATCTTGTTACTTTTTTATTGCAATTCCTTGGAATGAAAATTCCTCATAAAAAGCTCTAAAATTTTGGTAATAAAATGGTAAAGTATGACGTCGCAAACCTTTAAACACGTGAACTTATGAGATTTGTTAAGTTCATCTCAGAGATAAAGACTATAAATGTATCTTTGCTAATAACCAGCATGTTGGTGCAAGTTATTGGCGAGATATTACCACATTTATGCTCTAAGGACTCCATAGAAATCCTTCTAAAAATTGCTTAGCTCTTAACGATAGGAACCAAACCAATTTAAAAAGGATTTGTATCGGATCATCAGTGCATAACCTGAAAATTTGGTTACGATATTGTTAATAAGAAAGAAATGTATCTACAAACATTTCCCTTGTTCACTTACAAGCAGCCTTGTCCTAGGACTTTTTCCTGTGTGGTGGGTGACACAGAAACAGTCGTATCAAATCTTCTTTTTATCCCTTGCGTCCAAAAGACTCTAATTGAGAAGAATATTGACAGCATATACTGTGAAACAAGATGCATGCATGAAGTCTTGCTTGTGAAAGCTCTGCTCAAGAAACGCTAATTCATCGCAAATGCATCTTCTTCCTGGAGTCGTAATCCGGTATTCCGCGGATCGGCTGCAACAAGGCGGGCAAATTGAATCACTAAGCTACTAAAAGAGACGTGTGAGCCTCTGGTTTCTGCAATAAGCGTTCAATGCATCATAAAGTGTGAGATTCGTCGACCTCAATCTGACGCCAAGGGCTTTTCTCCGGATACTTCGGTTCTCTTCTCTTAGCAAATCTGACTTTCACGACAAGATCTGGCGCCGTCAAGCGATTAAACATTAGCCTCTGGCTAGGAAGAATGGACAACCAATTCCTTCACTCTTGACGTTAAATAAAGTATTTATTTGAATTCGGTTTTGCTTCAAGATTTCAAGATGGAAACAACTCCTTATTTAGTAAAAGGTGGTGATTTAATAACGAGGTGCTTTTTAATAATATGAAGAATAAGACCACTGATGTATCATAAGTGTAAGCACTGAGTTTGCCAATGCATTCACTTTTTTTTAAATAAAAGAAATATATGGCGAAAAGACCGAAACCATGAAGATTGGCAAACAGTGAAGCAGGCGACATATATCGACACTTAATTCTCTTGAATGAGATCATTAGATTGTTTTGAAACACTTGTGTCACTTAGTTGAAAGTTAGTAGTGTAGATTTTGCTCCCTTACTGCTTGGGTAATCAACAAAAACAAAAGAAAATTTAGTAAGCACTCTGCCTTACTGAATTTCGGGAACATTTTGATGATAACCCGGTATAAGAATAATCAGAAAAACCAGCATGAAACGAGATATCTCGGATGATAGGGTTATTTCGGTCCTCCACCTTTACTGAGACACCTCGGGGTGAGGTTTTCTCTCGTGAACCAGGAAGAGTTTCA
Source organism: Zoanthus sansibaricus (assembly GCA_026122405.2). NCBI lineage: Eukaryota > Metazoa > Cnidaria > Anthozoa > Zoantharia > Zoanthidae > Zoanthus > Zoanthus sansibaricus. The sequence goes on from JAPEIX020095710.1 coordinate 7,502, forward strand.
TCCCTATTCCCCGAGATATCTCGCCTCATGTGAAAAGGCCCTTAGACAGTATGAGTAACACCTCAAAATTAATGCTAGGATCCTTCTTGTCGCTCTCTCTCTCAGGCTCGGCGCCCCCACATGGGGCATGAGGCAGCAATGTAGGATCCTACAAACCTCTACAAACTAATGAAGCAAATTTAAAATCTGGTTATTTTGCGTGATCTACACGCTGATAACCGGAAATGCTCGAGTAGTTGCTTTCAGGATTTTTCTGTTATCGTTCTATGTATTTTAGCTGGTAGATAATTTTTTCTTTGTAGATTTAACGCTTCGAGAAAATTTGTAAGTTTTGACAATTGTTAAGATAGTTAACAGCTATGGATCATTCCCAGTTTGAGGAAAACTACTATTCTGTCCCTCTCCTTTTTAAACCTTACCCTGGCCCTACTCATAAATTGTATATAACACAAGGGGGAGCGCGATGGGAGGGAAAGGGGGAAGGCTCTGGTTCTCGCTGTCACAGACTTGAGTCTGGGCCCTCTCCTCCATTCCTTGACGTTTGTCACGTGACAGCGAACTACCACGTGACAAATTACACTGATGAAGACCGATAGTTTAGGTCGAAACGTCTTCTGTAAAATTCAGATGCAAAATTCCAGAAATCGATTTATTAATTCCTATTTTATATGACACAATTAAAGAGTCTCCTTATCTGATCGTAAATGTATGTAGATGTTCTTAAAAAAACGTAACCATGAAGGTAGCTTAACATTTTGTTTTTATCGGCCTTCCAACAATGAAACATACAGTACATCTCAAAAGATGTCGTCCCCGTGATATCAATATGACGTAGATTAATTGGTTTCAAAACTAAATTCTGAAAACACCAAAGCCCCCTATTGCAGGGCTAGATTGCCAAAGAGCCCTAGCTATAAAAAACAACAGCTCTGATACGCCTGGCACTTCTACACAAAATTAAAAAGAATAAAAACCAAGATGAGGAAAGGCAACTAGGAAACGACGATTTGCTTCCAATCTTCAAAACAATTCTTTGAAAGAAAAAAAACTTATTTGGAACGGCTGAAACTGAAGGCATTTCAAAGGAGGATCTAATTATTAAATTCAGAATCATTTGTACTACCTATTTAAAGGACCAAAAACAATTAAAGTAAGACGGCCTTATGTGCCACGTAGGTACAAACAGACTTTGATTGATTGATTGGTTGATTGATTGATTGACTGATTGATTGATTGATTGACTGATTGATTGATTGGTTGATTGATTGATTGGTTGGTTGGTTGATTGATTGATTGGTTGATTGATTGCCTGATTGATTGATTGATTGATTGGTTGATTGATTGATTGACTTATTGATGTGTTGATTGATTGGTTGATTGATTGATTGACTGATTGATTGGTTAATTGGTTGATTTATTGATTGATTGGTTGATTGATTGCCTGTTTGATTGATTGAATGAATGATTGATTGATTAATTGATTGAACCAAATTAAGAGTAGATCTTACAAACTGGGAACAACCCATTTAAATTAGCCTGGCGATTGAGTCCCCTTAAAAGGTAGTCCTTCACTTCTAACTCATTTGTTGGTTTTCTTCTTTCCAGGAAAGGTCGTGATGAGAGACCGGGAACCCGCCCGCAGGTCGGGCAGTTTAAACAATCTTGCTATGCTTTCTACAGGCGGTTACATCAAGTCATCGAGCAAACCGGGACTGAGAACCGATAACTATGGCGGAAGTGGCAGAAGCAGTAGATCGTCGTCTATCACTAGCGATCGTAGCGGCAGCTTAACAAGTCTTCCAGGCTCCATTACGAGTACAGAGAGTGGAAGGTAAGTTTCATGTAACAGAGGGAACTTATGGTATTCACTTTAGAAATATAGACTATAATAAAAAATACCGTGTACAAAATGCCATATCACGTAGGATCTAAGAAGATCAACCAGCTACGAAATGTAAGAAATATGAGTAAAATAAATTGAATAGTTTTGACCATGTGAGTCTTCACAGGATTGCTTTGTCAGGACTCGAAATTGCGACTAAATATTTCCTTTTGCGACTAAAACTTCAACAGCAGTCGCAATGTTGTGGTTAACTGTTTTCATTTTGCGACTAAAATTTTAAAACCAGTCACAAAAATGCCACCATGAAATTTTCTTAATTTCGAGCTCTGTAATTGTCATTTGTGAGTTTTATTTCTTAATTTGCCAGTGTACGGGTATGTTGTTTGAGTCAGTATTGAGTTACAACTTTGAGTTTGATAAACAACTAAACTTTGGCTGGTTATTTATTATAGCACTCTACACCGTACTGAGTGAGTCCCAAAAAGAACGAAACAGCTGTCTACGGTTGAAGTTGCTGGTTTGATGCGACCTCTTGCTCATATTGGTTCACTGACTAATAAATTTCAACGCAGTTTTCCAGCTACTCATTTTATTCTACTCATATTCACTTAAGCAACGAAATATATTTTTCTATGTGTTTACCAGCATAAAAGCCCCGCGGAATATTGGAAGAACTAGGGGAAAGCTGTATTTTTTGAGCCAACCTTAACATTTTGCTGCACAGATCGGTTCATCGGTAGCCACATGCACGTAATAATAATGATAATGATGACGATGATAATAATAATAATAATAATAATAATAATAATAATAATGATAATGATAACAATAATAATAATAAAGCTTTACGTTGCACTAGAACTTTTAAAGTAGGAACAGGATGTTAACCCTTGTCCTGCTAAAAACGATTTCATATAAAGTAAAATTGTCTTAAGTTTTGAACCTGTTGATGAAACCTTATTAAATGACCATTCATTTTCTTTGTTTTTGTAAGTATAAGCTAGAAATGTCT
>JAPEIX020095743.1:0-10356 GCA_026122405.2 Zoanthus sansibaricus
ACAAGATCCATTGCTTTAACAGACTGGGAAGTGCATTTTCCAGGATTCTAAAGTACTAAAAAACGTTACTGGTAATAATTTTTTTTCGCCCCCCCCACCCCCACTTTTAAAAGCGATGCGCGGCCCCTGTATATATATAAGAACCAAGTTTATATATTAAGTGACCCGTTCCCTACGTGAGTTCCTGTAACTCAGTGGGTGGAGCGTTTGACCGGTAATCAGAAGGTCATGGGTTCGATTCCCGTTAGGGACTCGGAAGTTTTTTCGTCTGAGAAAAATAAGCTTGTGTCAACACAAACATTTCTTCTATACGGCTACTTTGTTTTTATTGAAAAGTTGCCCAGTTTGTGAAAGTCGGCATAAAACTGATGATCACCCACAGTCACTGAAAACACGATATCTATTTCATTTTTTCGCCATTCAGCTTTCTTTGTTCATCTATTATATACAAGTTCTCTTGCAGTTACAATGTGCATCAGCTAATGCCAAATTATGGAGAATGAGTTTGTACCGCGGTGTTTACAATGACGTTATGAAATGGAATGATTGTCCCGATTATGATAATTGAGACTGAGTTTCTACCGCCCGGAATAGTGACGTTATAAATGATCGTCGTAGTTTATGATTGTTATGACTAAGTTTGTACCGTTATGTAAACTTGCCATCATGAAGTTGTGAATGTTCGTCGCGGTTATGATCATTGAGACCGAGTTTGCACTGCTGTGTTTATTGCATTATGGATAATCGTTGCGATTATGGCTGTTGAGACTAAATTTGTACGCAGTGTAAACAATGATGTTAGGAATGATCGTTGCTGTTAAGATTATGGAGACTGAGTTTGTAACGCGGTGTAAAAAGTCATGAAGTTATAAATGTAAGCAGTTTTAGCAGTTGCGAAATAGAATCCTGAAAAATACCGCTTTCAGTTTCAGCTTCCTATTTAAACCTTTTAATCTTTTGCTGAACTCTTGTATTCCATTTTCCCTTTCAATTCTTGTTAACTTAGCAGCGGAATTGGTTTGAACTATTACGCAATTAATGTAGTGAAGCCGACATTATCACAACTAGTTTCATGAAAAACAAATATAAGAAATACGCGTCTTTTTGTGTTAGCCTATAGTCAATTAGAATGCAGAATTTCTTTATTTGTTTGGTAGTATTGAAACTGGATTAACTCTTCCCATTCCATCCGTCTACCATCGATCTACCTTCCTAGCTGTCTGATTGACTGTCTTTCTGTCTTTATCTGTTTGTATGTCTGTCTATTTATTAGTGTTTGTGTCTCTGAATGCATGTCTGCATGTATGCCTGTCTATCTGTTTATCTGTCTGCCTGTTTCTGTTTGTCTGTCTGACTGTCTGTGTCTACTTGTGTCCGTGATAAACGTGAATTCAGGTCATTCATTATTTTAGTTGTATTTGTTGTGTGTGAGAGTTCAGAGCAGTTTGGTGTCATATGATCAAGTAAACGCTGTTTCCATGCTTTTTTTCCTTCGTCATCATTATAATCTAGAAAAGTTTTCTTCCTCAAAAGTTTGGGCAACGTCTTACAGTTTATATCATCAATTCGAATCAAAAAAAGCGAGTTGTTATTTTCTTCTTGTATTTTTCCCACAGCAATACTCAGTTCTTCTCTGCAGAACGAACTTGCCATGTAGTTCCTAGAAATGACTGCAATCACTTGTTTGCTCGTGTAAACGCTGTCTATCATATTTGCCACAACAGTCTTACCAACTTCAAAGTCTCGACTGTGAATACAATATTTAACTCCGTGATTATCGAGAAAGGATAAAAGCTTTCTCTGTACCCAGTCGAAGTCGCGGCTGTTGTAGCTCACAAAAACGTCAAACTTCGCGGCCTTCTTATCCGTAAGGGAAGCTGTCAAGTAAACAGTTAAATTAATAAACACACGGAAAGGTTCAAAGATTACTTCAAATTTCTACAACGTTTACAAACAAGAACTAGTAAATCAGCTTTGTTTCAGTTTTCATCATATTACGTTCCCAAAACGACTGAGTACCAATCAGTAAAAATTCTACCCTCTTCCAACTTCATTTATCAACGCACATGTATTCTTAGTATAAGTAAAAACGATTCGAGTTTACTTTGCAAAGAATTTGCTTGAGTAGGTTTTCCAAGAAGTATCCTAAAAATTACATGAGCCCGTAGGGCGAATCACGAGAGCAAATTCATTTCCATATTGAAGAACGAAAAAGTTTACGTATTTGATAATACCATAGATAACAAATTCCAAAGCAAGTTATGTGCATACTGGCAAAACTCTGTCGGCAAAATATAAAAACTTTGGACTTTGAACTTTGCACATCAGGCCACCATAACAAAAGATTTGATTGGTGTTTAACAAACCATATTGTTTTCTTAATAAAAACCTACAATGGTCTAACACGCATCTGCATTTGATTGGTTACTCTGCTAGAGGTCTAATTTGTGCTGGCCTACTAGTAAAGAAAAGATGGCGGATCAAAATAGTATTGAGCCCCGTTTGTCTATAATATCAGAGAATTTCATCGATAATTTAAACATCTCGGCCTCATGGAATAAATTTGAATAACCTATTCTGCCTTCTGCCTCGTCCATTCGTCTTCGAGGTCTAATTGTTAATTAACTATTCAAAAGCAAAATATCTTTTTTTTTCAATTTGCTGTCAATTAACTCTTTGTTTTCCAAAAACTGCACTGCCCTCTGCCAAACAAAGTCAAGTAACACCAACATAATATACGGAACAACTCAACTATTGAAGTCGTTTTAACGCATTTTTAAAAACTTTAACGGTCTAAACCAACGCATCCAATAGTTTATAACGTTTTTAGCCTTCAATGAAAAATCGTTTAAACGCTTACTTAACAGGTTCTTAACGGTTTAATTGCTTAGCGGATAAACCTGTTAGTGTACGTTTTCACGTGCCACGCCACAAATATGCTTTGATTTGAAAAGGTAGACTAATAAAGTTCAGATTTCAATAGAATGTTAACCATTGAACTCTACAGTACTAATGAAGCACTCCTATCAACTGAGCTACTATGAAGTCACAACTGTTAGGAACAATTAAATCTTAGTGCATTGGTCAGTCAATACTACTCAGTGCTGTGCAATGATTGAAGAGCTTACGCACCGGAACATTTCTTCTCGACGGCGGTCTGTTTTCCGTGAGTAAACTGGATCGAGAACGGCTTTTTTGGCGCGAGTTTTTAACTTAAGCAGCGCGTATTATGTACAATAATGGTGCACGCCGGGTAAAAAGGCGCGAAAACTTACTTTGAAGAGCCCAGTAGTAAACAAACTTTAAATTGTAAAATTGGTTACACATACTGCAAGAACCTGGAGCAAAAGTCGGTTTTAAAGTACCGTAACTGTAAGTAAATTATTTGTTTTCAAAGATTTATTGACGATTTGTTCGGTGCTTGAAGCCATTCCCTTGATAAAAAAAACGTTGCAGTTCTGACAGACCAACACGTAGGTAAAAAGCGGCTTGTAGGCCTCCGTGACGATCACGATCGCATGAGGTGTTCAGGTACGCGACATCTGCTGACTGTTTAGTTCCGGTTGGCCTCCGTGACAAAAAGAATACTTGGTACTTAAGCTCTCTGTTAATATTTAGCACAGAAAACCTTAAGACCGCAATCGAATCGTACAAATGTAAGCACGTGTTTCAATCATTCCATGCACATTCAACTTCTTGAATGGAACTGTTACAAAAAGTATTGTCACAGCTTTTCCTTTTGTAATAGAAACTTTTAGTCTTTTTGATTTTGTATAATCCATTTCAAATTACAAAACACAAGCTGTCTTTAAAAAAAAAACTTTAGGAAAATACATGACAACCGTAACTCAGGGTTTTAACGGAAAAGGGACAGCTTCATACGTTGGATACGGGACTGCGGGATGAGGGATTGAACTCCCGGGATGGTCGTCCCTTGTAAGGTTAGATTACTTTTGAACGGTATTGTAGTTGTGTAACGTTTAATCAAAAGCTCCACAAAATCTTATCAATTTACAGCAAGCAAGTGACCTGTTTAGCTGTTTCTACTGATTGTGGTCTTCTCCTGTCTGGCTCTGCTGACTGTACAACTCGTGTCTGGCACATACCAAGTAGACAGTGTCTGAGAACGTTGAATTACAAAGGTAAGTGATCGCGTAATGGTAAATAAGGGATGGACCGTTAATACCCCATGTTACACTTTGTGTTATAAAATGCTATTTTTTTTATTAAGGTTAACGCTTACCTGACTTTTTTTTCTTTAATCACCCAATGCCACAGCTGCATAATTTAGATAACTAAAGGTTAAAATGTTGTGATCATTGGTGTTCCTTGAGTAAGGAGCTAGTCGGTCGAGGGATTAGTGTCAGTTCCTTATTACCAACTTCAGATGTAATAAAAGAACATTACTTGTGGAATCTGGCTGTATAGATCAAGTATAGATACTTTAGTACAAATGTGCTAGTAGCTAACTTGAAGCGGCAGTAGCTTCTAGCATATTTGTGCTACCTCTTGCTCGGTTGCACCTGACGTCATGGCGGCCATGTTGCAGGGTTTTCCTTTTCAAATGAAGTAGCAGTAGATGAACTTTGAACAGGCGGAGAAGTTGGGTGTGGTAGCGCAATCCGTTCCACATTTATTATCAACACTTGCATTCTTGTTTGCAAGGATGATTTAGTGAATGATAATAACAGTTGCCGGCGACGAAGCAATTCACAGACGGCGAAAATCGCCGGTCGCCGGCCGAAAAGGAAAACCCTGTGTTGCTTGACACTTAACTAAAGAATTTTGAATATTTCTTTTGTTTTGAACTCCAACATGCCGCTATGTCTATTGTCTGTTGTCTCTCTTGGGAATGATTGCAACCCAAGAATACTACTAACATCAATGATCATAAAATGTCAGTCCAGAGTTCATAGCAGTTTGTACTCACCTTAACAATTAGGGCCTGTTCGTTTGGGCTTATTCCTACTATTCCGGATTAAGAATGAAGTTTTGAATTTCCTTCCAGATTTTTAGGGTGATGAAATATTTGTTTCAAACTTTAAATTCAAAAGCGTTTAATCACTAAGACATATTTTATTTGTAACTTCGTAGGAAAAGCAACCGAATCCAAAAAAGTTTTTATTTTATGAATTCCTATCCCGGATTAGGCCGAAACGAACGCACCCTTAGTGTTTCGAACTGTTTTATTGCAGTTAAACTGTATCCACCTATAAGCAAGGAAACTGTGTACATATATTTTGTGTACCATTTCTAATTGAATGCATAATTTCTTTACATTATTGGATTTTCAATGTATCTATGAATAAACTTAGATGTCATGTTGAGTAATTACTTTAAAACATGTAAGATTTTGCAGCATGTAAGTGACACTATAAACTAATAATTACATTGCCAGCTACTTGGGAAAAAATGTATTCCATGTTAGCTGAATGGCGCAGAAATATATTATCCCCCGACGCCCGCACTATAACCTGGAATCACAATTAGTCTTATATCGCGACTTTTAGACTGAATGGTTTTGCTTTTTATAGTTCCAACTTGCAGGAATTTAAATTTATTATTTTTTGTTTTGTTTTTCGTTTTTTTTTTGTTTTTTTTTTATCATTACAAAATTAGTTCAACTTGAATTCCAAAACGGTGTCGGGATTTCTGATAGCATGACGGGATTAACTTTTCACAATTTAAAGGCGGAGAAGACTAAAACTGAATTTGTAAGAAAAACAAAATTGAATTAGACCCGGTTTAAACGTCGCATTTTGCATGTGCCGAATCTAATGCTAATGAAAAAATTCTATTGTTGTACCTCATTTGCATTAGATTCTGCATATGTAAAAACGCTTAAATTGGGCCTAACCGAATTTTCTGGCACCATTTTGGAGTTCATTATACATACCATATCATTACGCCAATTTTGTGGCGATGGGACAAAAACTTTTTATACAGCAGCAATTGCAAGTAATGTGGAAATTTCTTTAGAGAAAAACGCATTTAAAATATTACCGCCAACTTATCTATTTACTTTTGGGTAAAACTTTCAACTGAAATATCTCAAAAAACAAAGTTGAATTTGTAGAACTGTTTTTTGGTTTGGAAGCCGGCTTGCAGACAAGTTCTTGCCATCGAAAAATAAAATTTGATACGTTTGTTCAAATTTTTAAGTGGACCGTAACCGGTAAGATTATGTCCAACCTTAACTGAAACAACGGCGTCAAACTCCCAAAGGTCCACTCGTAGGAGAAAACATCGATTATTTTTTTTTAAAAAATCATACTGTTTTTCATGAAGAGTGCATATAAAGTTTCTATTGAAACTTAAATAGTTGGGAAGTTTGTCTGTTGAGGACAAACGCTAGGAGTAAACTGAAGTCTCAACACTAAATCTAATACTTGTATAAATTCATTGGGAAATTTTTCTCCCATTTTACACACATTCGATTGAACTTTTTGTTGTTACACATGTCAAAAAAACAATCAAAATATTAATGGACAACAGCGACTGCCTCTCGGAAGAAATCTCAGTTACAGTAACACAGTGCAATCCTCGGATGTCACAATCAACGAACATGCGATATATACGATCAGCGGTTCATATCCGTGCCATATCGATTCAAGCCTGTTGCTAGCATTTCGGTACACACGATACGTTCCATCAGCGGTTGAAATCCAAACACGTTAAATGCCGAAAATAGAACAGAATTGTTACTATAACAAAATAGTGTACTCGCAGCACTCAATTTCTATTAGAAATAACTAGTTAAAATACTATCTACAATACATAGTATCAGAAACTTAATAACCATAATAAATTTTCTTACTATATAAAGTAACACTACAAAACAGGTTTGCCACAGGCAACCCCGTAATAAATAAGCAATTGCTCAACCTTGTGCTCAATCTACGCCAATATTGTTCAAAGAGCCCGCGTTCCCTCTTGCCAGCGTCAAGAAACAGAGCTCTGGAAAACCCGATTAGATTGATGGTTTGTTAAACGGAAGTAAGCAGATAACAGCTGAGCGAATTGACATCTTTACGCGCGAAATAGAAAAATAACAAATAAAATGTCTGAAAGAACGCCAACTAAGACCCAAAACTAAAATCTGTCGGGCCTGTTGGAAAATTATAGATCATACCGTCTCGCTTTTTGATCCAGTTGGCAAAATTTATTTTTCATTTCTATGGCTACTACCTTAAAATATTACACTGCTGTTCCTTTTAAGAAAAATGTCTTTCATTAACCTAATTTCCTTAACGAAAATCAAATTTCCCCATGGAAATGATGCGCACTTTTGCTTTTGGCCGCCATGACTGGCAAGCATGCACCCTGAAACCGGAACCCAGAATCTGGGTTTCCGAAAAATAGATTATCTCAGAGCTCCGTTTCTTGGTGCTGGCCAGAAGGAACGCGGGGTCTGGCAACGATATTGATTTACACTGACTACGCTTGCGCATTAAACTAAGCCACCAAGCACACGCTTTAGCGAGATGGCGATTTTGTAACTGAAAGACACCAAAAAGTAAAAAAGGCTAACAAGACAAGGCTGGGATAAGGTCCATTGCTGGGGTAAAAAACACGGCTAAAGATAAAGTTCAGGGAAGGGGTAGTTACGTCAATTATTGAAGTAAAAAAAAAAAGCCGGGAAAAAGTTCAGGGAGAGGTGGTTAGGTCCATCGTTGGGGTAAAAGGCATGGATAGGGTAAGGTAGTTCCATCACCAGGTTAAAGGGTAAGATTTGGGGGAGAAGCATTTTGCTAAACTTACAAAAACACAACTTACCGGTTTCTCGCTATCAAGATCATTGACTTGCTTTTCGCTTTCCTTATCATCAGTATCAGGTGAGATGACTCCAGCAACAAAACCAGTCTGGGCTCTTCTTGTTATTCTTTTGCCTCTGGCTGTCTTTGTGGTTGTTTTGTCTGCTTCTTTGTTGTCATCGGAACTTGCCGAACTAAACTTGCTTCTTCTTGTTTCAACTGTTGATGTGGTACTGGTTGGCGAACCAGTCGTGCACAATGGATATGTTGCAAATCTCGACTGAACAGGTTCTGCTCTCTTCTCCCTATCAAAAGACGACGATTTGGAACTTGTAAAATTACCTAATCTGGAGGTGGATGACACCCTTGATGTAGGTGACGTGACGAATGAAGAAGTGCTTTGAGCACGGCTGGCCGAAGAAGTCCGTACAGATCCAGCTGTCGGAGATTTAACTGATTCTTCTTCGCTCGATGATGAAGATTCCTCGGTTTCACTTTCTGAACCGTCACTTTCAGACTCTAAATTTGCATTCGTGGTGGGAGATTTTCCCCTGCTGGAGAGCGAATTGAAATTAGGTTTAGACTTTACACGTTCCTCTTCTTCTGATTCTTCTGTTGAATCTTCGCTTTCTTCAGATTCGCTCTCTTCACTATCATCCTTTTTCTTATTGTTCTTTTCTATATCTTCTTTTGGACTATCAGGGAAACCTGGAGTTTTGGATAATTTACTTTTGGGCGAGGTTACGTCTCTACTTGCTTCCAATACAGCCCTTTCCTGCTTAGCGTCTCCCAAATATAATTTACTATCCTTAATTCTCGTGATGGAGCTCCTGTTTGACGCAGAACAGAAACAAAACAAAGTAATTATCACTTAACTGAAATTAATCAACCCGTCACGCGGTTCACTGTGCAGTGATGTCGTAAATGTTTGTCCTCGCACATGCACGATCCTCAGTTACAAGCACCTAGAGCAGATTCAACTGACCGTTTTAAAAGCACCCTTAACTTTACCCACTTTATGCAGCAGCTAGACCAAGTTATCGCTGTACCTTTAGTTAGTTTGCAGATTACAGTGCAAATTGTCCTGATGAGTATCAACCAGACGGCAACAGTTGTTATAACTTTTAGCTTTGCGCTACATGCCAAAAACTTGGAATAAAAATTACTAAAACTAAAAAAATAAATATACACATTGATTAGAATAGCCACCAGAGACATTTTTTTGGATGAAGATAAAATCCCGTGAATTTCACACTCGTTGATTACTGGTAAAATAGTACATACGAAAACACGGAAGATAAAAACTCATGGAAACATGAAATGACTAAAATTCTACATGTGCGCAATGGTCATGACATCATGTTATACGATTGTGAAGATAAAATCCCGTGAATTTCAAGCTTGTTGTTTACTGGCAAAATAGTAGATATGAAAATGTGGAACGAAGTAAAAACTGACAATAACATGAAATGACAAAATTCTACATGTGCGCAATGGTCATGACATGTTATACAGGAAGATGTTTTTTGATGGGTGAATGATGAAAAGAAGTTAAAATCAGGCTAAGAATACTCTGAAATCATGAAAAACAAAACATGTGAAAACTTTCCAGACCTTTTGTTAGGACCTTAATGGACAACACTTTAGAAAAACAATGAATTACAAAAACAAACTAAAATAAATTACAGTAAGATAATATCAGCAAAAGGAAAAAACTACGACAAAACAAAGGCAAGGTTGAAATCACATGAAGTACATGGTATTCAAAAAATAAACTGCTCCATAAGTAATGTTTTGACTAACAAATGCAATTCAATAGCAATACTCGAATCTGTGTCGCTTTACTACGAAACACGCAGTAGCTCATTTATTATCCGTCCGACATAAAATACCTCTTACTACTGATCTTAATTTTAATTTTATCAGCATTACTGCATAGATGTCTTGCTTTTATAGCTTGTTAAATGTTCGTAAAAGTCCACGTGAAATGCTGTGAATGTTGATGATAAAAGTATGGTGCATGCGTGATGGAGTTGCTGTTGAAAAGTATGCGGCGAATGTAATGGTTGCGAACAAAACAAAATATGAAGTAAAAAAAACTCATTACAAGGTAAAGCCAATGACCCAGTTAAAACCTGGCATCAGTTTGTGAACAAGTAAATAAAAATAGAAAAAGGGAAGAATGGGAACAAATAGAATTATTTGGCTGGTTTAAAATGATGAACATGTATTGATTTGCACTGCATTGCATTGCATTTTGTTGTATTGTATTGCAATGCACTGTATTTTATTGCATCGCATTGTGTTTTTTATTGTATTGCCTTGCATTGCGTTGCGTTGCGTTAAGCCCGCCGCACACTGGTGAATTGCAGCGCACACTTGTTATTCGTAACAAGTTGGATCGCAAAATTTCCTAGTTTGCGGAAAACTTTTACGGTTTTTTTGTCACTCGTGGCAGATAAACCAAATATCAAATATGTTTGATATTTTTTGTCATGAATAACAAAAAATCCTCGTGTGCGGTAAGCAAAAGCAAGTTGCTCTATGAACAGAAAGGAGTACGCATGCGTGCTATTAACAAACAACATACATGCAGAATCAT
>JAPEIX020095794.1:0-10354 GCA_026122405.2 Zoanthus sansibaricus
CTATTATCGGGTTGAGCCCCTTGTACCATTATAGGTAACATATCGTGTGATATTGAATAACTGGAATCCTATTATCGGGTTGAGCCCCTTGTACCATTATAGGTAACATATCGTGTGATATTGAATAACTGGAATCCTATTATCGCATTGTGCCCCTTGTACCATTATAGGTAACATATCGTGTGATATTGAATAACTGGAATCCCATTATCGGGTTGAACCCCTTGTACCATTAAAGGTAACATATCGTGTGATATTGAATAACTGGAATCCTATTATCGGGTTGAGCCCCTTGTACCATTACCATGTACAAATCAATGTAAACACAAATGTACCACAAATGGTGCATGTATTATTGCTATTGTCTAATATCAGTAAAGATATTCTAAGAAGATGTTTAAGAACATTAGAAGCTGATATCCCGAAAATGTTCAAGAACGTTCAGGCTCAGAAGAAAAATTCGACGTTCTTATAAAAAAAGAGTGTAAATATAAGTTCTTCGTACTTGTTCCGCCTTGAGTATGTTTACTGAGTGGATGGAATGCATGTCCTCGTAGTATTTTAAAAAGCGGGGGCAATTTGTCTCACGTGATGACCGGGAAAGATTAAAAGGGAACAGTTCAACATCCAGCTATGAATAAACCATATAGACCTCTTTCATATTAGCCTCGATTATGACGCTAGAGAGGCTATTTGAATGAAGACAAAAGAATACTAAAATGGTCGCCATTTATGAAAGAGGTCTATACCCGTGGCTGAAAAGGGGTCAAAAAGTTTTATTTTATGGAATTTTTTCCCAGTCAATACTCGTCTGCATAACATCTTCTATAGGCTTTGGCAGGTGAAATTTGTACTGACTTATTCAATAGTCATGGCAGACATGGATGTAAATCTTTTTTTCACAGATAAGGCAAATATGAAAATTGTCTTGCTTGAAGGGACTTGAAAAATGTTTGTAAAAACATTTTGAAAACATCCGTTTGAAATCCTCAAATACTTAAGTGCCATATTTTGCTCCGTTTCTAAAATAATACCGTGTACAAAATGCCATATCACGTAGAATCTGAGAAGATCAACCAGCTACAAAATGTGAAAAACATGAGTAAAATAAAATGAATAGCTGGAAAACTACGTTGAAATTAATTTGTCAGTCGGAACAAATATGAGTAAGAACTCGGATTAAACCAGCAACTTCAACCGTAGACAGCTGTTTTGTCCTTTTGGGGCTCATCAGTACGGTGTACATCGTGCGCTATGAATAAACAACCAGCCAAAGGTTAGTTGTTTATCAAGCTCAAAGTTGTAACCCAATACCGACTCGAACAACATATCTTTCAAATTGACAAGGCAATCCTCTGAAGATTCACATGGAAAAAAACCATGTTTAAGAATAAATGGTATTTCGGATCAATAAAGATCTCCGGTCACAAATAGGAGTGTAATTTGCGTTCAATGTTTTCAAAAATCACTTCCGGACTCACCTTGACCGAGCGATGGGAGGTTGGTAACTACCATATTGTTTTCTGTCCGTGACGTCAAAAGCAGACCGGAGCAGTTTCTATTTATCTGTTTCATTTGGACAGCTCCAACTTCCTCGTTACCAAACTTTACAACAAAAGGAAACAGCTAGGTATATAAAAGCAGTACCGATCTCTCAATTCTGCTTTTGACGTCACAAACCAGAAGACAATATGGTAGTTATTAGCCTCCCATCGCTCGGTCAAGGTGACTCCAGAAGCGATTTTTCAAAACTGTAAACGCCAACACTTTGTAATCGGATTGTTTTTTGTCATTACCATAAGAAAGACAAAGACATTTTATACATACAAAAACCTACAACTGATATAAATTATATACTTTTTTAAAAATGGTGTGAGACGTACAACCGCGACCATCATTCATAATATCACTTGAGGTGTTCTCGGCCGCAAGTTATATAAAGTGCCTCAGTACCGGCAATTGTCTATCACCGTACCCAATACGACATGTAAGACAAATAAGAGTAAAACTAGTTACAGAAAGTTTCGTTTGACAGCAAAACACTGCTTCGAAAAAATTATTGATATCATTTGCCCTTGCTTTTGATAGTAAGGATTATAAAACAATATCTTTAAAAGATTAATAACAAAGTTTAGTATCACTTTTGTCATTATTGGCGCCTGAGTTAAAATCAAGGTTGAAATCCTTGGTGGTGAACTGTGAAAACGCTTTTGATTTTTGAAGTTTTTAAGTTTTCATTCAATTTTACTCATTTTATATATATTTACTATAATTCAAAAGTTGTTTGTAGCCTGTCTTGTTCGTTTAAAATCAACGTTTAACCGGGCGAAATCAAATTAATACACTCTGTGCTTATAAGAATATACTTTAAAAAGATATTGAGGCTGAAATTGGCCAAATTTTAAGAATATTTCAATAATGCTGAGGCTCAGATTTTATTAAGAATATAATTTCGCTTGTTTGGAAAAAAAAACATTACTAATTACGTGTATTGCAATTGCACTCTAATCCCAAATGGCAAGACTTTTGTCATTGGGATTACAGTGCAATTGCAATACACGTAATCAGTAATGTTTTTTTTTATATATGGTGACCATATATATAGATCTATTATTACCTTTGAAACTCTTTGTTTCCAGAGTCATTTTAAAAACGGAATTTCCATGTGACCGATATTCCCTAAACTAAGAATATTCGTAAAAATATTTTCAGCTTAAAATCGGCCAAAAAACAAGAATAACCAGCCTCGGTCCGAAAACAATATTCTTATTAAAAAAAGAGTGTACCTAATATTTAATACTTGATAACACACTCAACTAAGAACACTGTGTCGGCCGCAAAACAGGATATGATATTCTTCTAAAAGTTTATTTATTTGTCAATGCTCATTTATTTTTTGAATTTAATGTGCGAACTCTTTATCAAGATTGAATCACATCTAGAGACCGCTTTCAAGAACCAACCAGCGTTTCTTCCGTCCGAGATCACAAACTAAAATATGTTTTTAAAAACCAAAGACTACGGAAGTTAAAAGTAACTTTTAGCCCTGTATAAGCAAAGCTACAAATTATTTGTAATTTGTATTTCGTTAAATGCTAGCACCAGATAAATTATGTATCCAATGTCAAAAATTAAATGCAGAATACTGTCTAAATTTATCATTTTTTTTTTCTTGCGATAAATATAAACTTATATTTTTTTTGTTTTTTTCCTCATACACTTAACTCCCAAGTTTTTTTTTTCATTGCTTCAAACGTTCCGATAAAGACACTTTGTGCTTGTTAGACACTTCTTATGGCTCACAGTAATAAAACTAAATTTAAAATGGTAGCTTAACTCTTGCATTTTGAAAGAGGAGATTTTTTTGTTAATATTTAGCGCCGTAGTTATAAAACCTATTGGCATTGCTGGTATTGGCTATTTGTTTTCATGGTAACAACAGCATTAAACAAAAAGCATTGAAATTTTGTGTGACAAGAAGTTTTGAACTTTTCAGACCAAAGACACAGCTAAGTCAATTTTTCTCGTGTGTTTTGTTTTAATCGTTAACAAATTTAAAATTTTGTAACATAATTCAGTTTTTGCTATCGTGCGATATTCATTCAAAGGCAAAATATAGAAGAATCACTCCACCTTCGCCGATGAAACTTTTTAATTTGTGCTATTGTTCAATCAAAAATTAAGGCACTCCAAAATACTTACTAAATGAAATTTTTTTTTTAAATGAAAATTTACAATTTGCAATTCAAAAAAAATCATTATTCATCATGTATGTAAGTGGTGTTTGTTGACACAGATGCACCTGCAGCTCATCGGATCATGTCTTACCGCGCAATCTGTCTATTTTCATTTGAAATCTTTTTTTAGGTCGAGATTTCAATTTATAACTCTATCGACTAAGTCATGAGATTTCGTGGAATGACAATCTTAGCAAAAATTAGCAAACACCTTGAACGGTATAGGAAAAGGTCTTCTAAAGGGTCTTTAATCAAAACAAAACATTTTTAATTCTATATAATTGTTTTATTCATGAATTCTGACGTATTTCATGTTACTGTGTTTTTTGTTTCTTCCACTGAATGTCGAAATGACATTTTTGATCATCTGATAACCATCACAACGGGAGTCGCTTTGAATTCGAGTGTTATACACTAATGAAATAAGTTGTTTTCGTGTTTTATCCTAAATAATCAAACAAAGATTTTTAGTTCGTTTCCCTGCAGCTAGCGTCAAACAGATAACAGCGACCAGAGATATTGGTCTGTTTGTAGCTTCAAGGTGGATTCTCGCTCCAAACATGACAGAGGCGCGGATTGAGCTTACTGCCCAACTCAACTTTACTTCAGACCTCTATTCGACATACATCTCACTGTGTGTTGTAAATGGGCTGTTTAGCATCATCGCAAGCCTCGGTAATTTGTTAGTAATTCTGGCAATATACAGGAACAGGACTTTGCATACTCCATCCTACGTTCTCTTGTCGGCGCTTGCTCTGTCTGATCTTGGCATTGGAACCATCGCACAGCCGCTGTACATTATCTTTAAATATGTGGAGATTCGTCGAGATGTTGAACTATATTGTATTGTAGGGGTTGTATGGCATATGACAGCGCTGTTTTTAGCCGGATTTAGTTTTATGACCATCACGTCTATCAGCATTGATCGCTATCTGGCCGTGTACCTATCAACAAAATACCGACTAGTAGTTACTGTCCGACGAACAGTGTCGACTACAGTAGCTCTCGCTCTTGTATCACTTGCCATCTCTTCGATGTATGTATTTCACATGAAAGCCAATCTTGTTGCCCAGACGTTTGTTATAGCTATCTGTTTGTTCGTTACCTCTTTCAATTCTGTGAAGATAATAAGAACACTGCGGCAACACCAAAAAGTTCACGCAAGAACTTTAAACACCTCCTGCCAATCAAAAACTTCAAGGTTTCACCAATGTAACACAGCTTCTAACATATATAAATTTAAAAAATCTGTTAACATACTGTTGTATGTGTACGGTGCATTTCTGCTGTGTTACACTCCCTATCTCTGTTACCGGATTGTTTTAAATATTAATGGTCGCACTGCAACCGTTCATGGCGCATTCTCTGTCTGCAGCACAATAGTTTTCATCAATTCATCTCTAAACCCAACGCTTTACTTATGGAGAATCCCTGAGATTAGGGCTGCAGTGCTTAAAATTTTAAGAATTAAAATAAAGAAACAGAAAGAAGGACTTGAACAAACTATCGACATTCAATCAAAGTGGCGCGAAAATGAAAACTACACTACAATGTATACACGGTCTCCGACCATGAATCACCAGAAAATTGCCTGGAACTGCGTAAAGAAAAGCAAGTTTTTCTGCAGCTGAGCAGCTAAACCAAAGCACGGAAATAAACAATTTGTAATATTCGGATAACAAAGAGCGTATATATTTAGGGACAAAACAGTGGCTTTAACACTAAAAATAGAACCACAATAAGCGAGACAGCTCCGGTTTCGCCTTGTGAATCAATTTACAAAATTGGATTTGGTGGTATGCGAATTAATTCATACAACGCAGAAGAAAATCGTATTAATTTGTTCTTAGTGAAACTTTACAACCGGTGTTTTTTCATTAGTTGTTGATTAACAGAAGGCGGAAGCATTTAATTGTAATTATTCAATTTTAATTAAAACCTGGAAAAGTTCTTTTCCTCGTAGGTGAAAATATAAAATGCAGCATTGGAAATTTTTGGTGTATCGGGGTACGCGAGTCCTTTTGGAATACAAGTTGAGAGATATGGTTACACTAAGGTGTTTATGGGGGTGGAGTGGGTGAGACTTGAGAAAGAGAGATAAGGCAAATATATCATCACAACAAACTTTACTTGCGACGAAACATTGGATACAACATTTGTTCGTACAAATATTTCATGATAATGTCACGTAGCAAGTTAATTCTTTTTAAATCTTTTGTTTTAACCACGCGGTGACCCTCTGTATTCTGGTTATTGTTTGCAACTGATATAGTAAAACGCGCCCATCAGTTTTGCCTCTTTGTGCTACCGTTGTTGTAGGAGTAAGTTGGTCCTCTGTGCTGGCCGAAGTTTAGCTACGACGGCTTTGCCGAGGCCAGGGCAGAGTCCAACAAAACCAATAAAGAAATCGAAGAAATAAGTTGAAAGTGGAGCTAATTCCCTGTGACAATATATAGCTTTCCTGCTATCCACATGCAGCTCCTGTGGAATTTTGTCTTTACGAGACAATGGAAAGGTATTGAATACAACCAGAAGAAACAGTTCACTCTTCTGAAAACATCGGCTGAATACAGGGTCTCGAACTTTTTTTTAAAAAATAAAAAAGCCTTCGATTCGATTACGACTACCCCGACATTGTCGCTGATTCAAAATACGATATACTGACTGAACATATCTTTTACCGATTGTTACAATAGGTTTGAATTTTTGACAATGCAACATAATAACGTGGAAGTGGACTGGGAGTAGTCCCTCAAATCCTCCTCCTCCCCTTCCTTCCCAAAAACTGCTTGGGGAAGTGGAAGGAAGGAGGCTCTAACTTCCTGCTTCCTTTGGTATAATAATGAATCTTATTATTTACTTATGGAAAAACTGAAATTCGTATAGACAGATAACCTTATGTTTTAATAACATTTGCGTAGGTTAAAAATAATGAGTTAAAAGAACGGTTGTTATCCTTTTGTACACGTCTGCATGTAGCACGTTATATGAGCACGCACATTTCACGTGTTTTATCCCAAATTTTCATTCGTCGCCGAATACAAATCTTTCGACGATCTTGAGACGACTGGGTTCCGAACATTAATTCTATTGTTTGCGCGTGACACTCTGATCCACCATAAGGGACGGACCATTAGAAAAGTGAAGGGGAGTGGGGAAGGTTCTTTCTTGCATACTTTTTTTTTATTTGGCCTGCCTATCATTGCATGGTTTCTTTTGTTTGTTTGTTTTTTTTGTTTTTTTTTTTGTTTTTTGTTTTGTTTTTCTTCATACTATGTATGTATTTTTTTTTATGTCACTCTGCTTGCATATATTTTTTTTTTTTTTGGTATTTTTTCCTCTGTATGGATTTTTTGTTTGTTTGTTTTTCCCCATCCCTTTCACTTTTCTATATGGTCCGTCCCTAATAGCTCTGGAGCTATAAAACCTCCGCATGCGCTCATCGTTATACGGGGAAATGGCGGATTTATTGCCTCAACTTAACTATGAAAAGAGTAAGTTGCGACCTTGTAATCAAAACTGGTATATTTTTACACATAAAATTTTCAGCATTTCTTTATTGTTCTCATAAACGATTTCTGTTTTTTGAGATATGCATAGACCATTGTAGCAAAAACCGAGTAAACGTATTTAGAATATTGTGGAACCAACTTTCAGTTAACTTTTAATGTAAAAGCTAACAAAATTTCTATATGTTGCAATTGGTTTCCTAAATAGTCATACTCGTAGTCAATTGCTACGTGTTTCAGTGCTGAAAATCAATCAAATTCCAATTGCGAAATACTTAACTAAGATACCTGAAGCACAACACTTTTTTTTCATATATAGGAATATTGTTTTTTCGACCGAGGATGGATATTCTTATTTCTTGGTCAATTTTTGGCTGAAAATATTTTTACGAATATTCTTAATTTCGGGCATTATTTATTGCTAAAATTTGGCTAATTTCAGCCCGTCAATATTCTTAAAAAAATTTATTCTTATAAAAAAGAATGTGCTGCTCTGTTTCCAAACCAAGTATCTAAATATATTTTAGTTTCATCAACTTTGACCTCAAAGTCTTTGATCACCTTTTTTTTTTTAATTATCGTGTGCGATTCTGGCCAGCTCGTTAAGATGTCTGACAGCCAAGAGAGAACAATCAATTTGGGGCCATTGCGAGCATTTAAACTGAACGTTCAACAAAATCTGATCAGATTTCTTCAATAATTAATTTGTGCCGGTTTTGTCCAGCTTGTTAAGATCCAAGCGGGAAACCCAACAACGTTTCATCAAGTGCCATGTTAAGCATTTACAATTGTGAAGACTGTTTTTTTCGCCACACGGTCTGTGTACAGAGTCAGGCCGCGGTTAAACTGTTTTGTTTGATCTGCAGCAGCGTTTTATTGTTTTTAAATTAATCTTATAAGCCTTAGGTCCTCCGGAAAAGTTGTAAAATTCAGCCGCAATGGAGCCACTAGCTATCGATGGCTATAAAAAGACCAACGAACCAAGCTCTTTTCACAATTTTCACAATCCACTCAGATTTTAGCCCTGCTGCGCGTTATTCTTTCTTTTTCGAGAACTGAAAAATAAGCACGAATTAATTGCTCCTGACCTCAAATAAAATATTTTGTGTTCTTACTATAAACAAGAAGATATTGATTTATTTAGCCAAGCACACAAATAATTTAGACAATGACAGGTATTTTATATTTTCTCAGTATAATTGATCGGGGAGATCGACTAGATTTTCCATACTTTTTTTCTTCTCAAACTGGAACACAAAGTAAATTATCGCCGGAATGAAAATGTGTTTATATAGTTATTTAAAGTAAAATGAAGTGGAAAACGCTTCTAAAACATTTAAAACCGTAAAAACTTTAATTACAATTGCTCAGTTGTCTAAACGATAATATTTTTCTTTGGCTTTTTTGAATTGTGTAAATATCACGTTTTCGTTTGTTTCAAACCGACATCATTCTATTATAAAGTTAAACTTCTTGAAAAATGTGTAGCATTTTGTGTTTCAAAACTTGTTTTTTTTTGCTAACACAATTTGTTTTTATTTTATATTTTTTCATGTAATTTTAAAACCTAGCAGTTTAATCTTTTTGTCATTAAAGCTAAACAAAACACTTTAAAGTAGCAAGAGATATATGTATGGCGAGAGTTCTCTATCATCAGCTACAGACAGTGGCTCTTAATTCGAAATATTCAAGCTCGCCTTTGTTTATGGTTAGCGAGAATTGAAAAAGAACTGTCTTAATCGTTTGTGGTAGCTTGTCAGTCTATCTCAACGTCGCTGTTTTTTAGTGTTTACATAAATCAACTGGCTTTTACAAAACATGTTTAAATAAATTATTCAAACCGAAGTGCTATCCTGAGGCTAAAGTTATCGACTTATACGAGTAATGGTCTTTCAGATGCAATTATATTTATGAAAGTTTCATTAAACACGTAGCAGGTTTCTCTTTTTATGTAAAGTGTGCATTTAGTACCAACGAAAGTTTAAGCGAAAACAACGTCAGGATCAAATCTTGTGATAGTATTTGTTATACACTGATACTAGAATAAGGTATAAAAAGAAAATGGACTCAAAAAGCATAATTCTCAAACTAATCTTCTCCACAGAATGTTCTTGAATCGTTTAACTAATATAATCGCACTTTTATACGTACAATTTTTAGATTCCTACGAAATTGAACAAGTGCCATATTCTTGTGCAAGTTGCCGGAAAACTGGAAGGTAAGTGCATTCAATAAAAATATTTTCTAACATTTCATTTATTTATAAAATCTGCTCTTAAAAGGAAACAACCTTTTGTTGTTGTTTTTTTTTTCATTTATTCAGCGTGTCTTGTGTACACATACATTTTATTTGACTGTCGTTGAACATCTTTTTAAACCGAATGAAATGCTAGCTGCTAAAGTTGGCATGTAGCTTAAATGTACAGATTCGAAAGTTTTAAGTTCTAACGCTAAGTTTATAGATTAAGAGTTACTTTACGCTGTTGTAAGTAGAGAACTTTGAAAAGGTTTCGACTGTTTGTTTCGAAAACTAATACTGATTTGAATATAGTAACCGAAAAGAATTTTAAGTGCTATCAGTATCAAAAGAGGTAAAATTAGGTAAATTTAATTTTAACTACAGTTATTGTACTAAAAGGAGCCACAAACAGACTTTTACTCTAACATTCAAAAGGGGCTGGATGAAAACGGAAATAGAGAAAGTTCTAGATTATTGCCCAGAAAGATAAGGATTTACTGTAGCAATTTTTAGATACCATTAAAGTGTGTTATGTATAACTAAAGTGTGTTACGTTTAGCAATAGTAATAAATATTCCGAATTATTATGCTAATTTTCATTTAAGATTTTTTCAAAATCCATTTCCGATTGCATTGACAGCCATTTATATTTTCAGTTGGCAAGTCAGTTTTAAAGTAGACCTCGTGCACATTAACTTCAATCTGTATAATCGCGGCAGAGAGTTTAACCTTAGCCTGTGGAAATATTAGGGATCATTGCCGGATATCATACTGAGAGAGCCTGGGTACAAATCCCTTAATTCTTATACTTACTAAATATTTCTAATATAGAAAGAAAGACCACACTATAAATAACAAAATCTTAAAGT
>JAPEIX020095900.1:0-26766 GCA_026122405.2 Zoanthus sansibaricus
GGATTAGTGTCCTGTCCAGGGGGAGTCAAAGACTCTCATCCGCTTAACACTACAGAAACCGGAGATAAGCCCCGGCTCCACGGGTCACTACGCTCGTAAAGGATTTAGCTTAGCTTTGCTAGGCCATTAGGGCAACTCGTATTCGAATCTTTTGCCATGTTTCAGTGATATGGAAGATGAAGAACATCTCTTCTCATTATAGAGATCTGGATGAAATCGTTGTACTAGGGTCTGGAAAAAATCCACGGATTTGGGGGATTCCAAGTAGGAGCAGCCATGCAGTTATAGCTATCATTAACACAAAGCCTTCACCAAAAGTCTTACATTTCAACAAAAATTCTAATAAAGGAACCAAAACTACACCTACTTGAACAAAGACTTTTTCGATTCTTCATTTTCTTTATCTAGAATAAATAAATAAATGTGCAATATATTTTACTTAAAAACACATATACAGTACATTTAGGGTATAAGTGGAAAGAAAAATTTACCCTTAAGAACGCTAATGATAACAATTTTACTATGTATGTATCTAGCAAGACAACAGGAAAGGGGTCTCCTGGGTTGAAGTGTAGAGGTAGAGTAACTTAAAATATTATTAATTATTATTTTCTGCTAAAAGAAAACCTGGGAGCCTGGGAATGGCATTCAGGGATGATGTCACATAAAGGATTCTTCATCTTCATCCTCTGCCTTTCTCTTTTTATATAATAAATACTTTAGCATCAATTACAAAGGAAGTGGTTGCCAAATTTTCCTAGCCAGAGGCTGATGCTTAATTGCTTGACGGCTCAGATCAGAGTGAAAGTTGAAATTGCAGAGGGAGGAAAACCGGAGTACCCTGAGAAAAACCCTCGGGAGTCAGATTGAGATTGACAAATCTTAGCCTACATGCGGAGCCCAGGAATCGATCCCGGGTCGTAGAGGTGGGAGGCATGACTGATGACCACTATGCCAACCTGACTCACAAGAGATAAGGTTTGAAGCTGTCATACCAACAGAAGTTAAGTTACTCGCGCCATTCTCGGGCACCACTAGTGTTTGACTTGTGTCAACCGATATAGTGGCGAAATGTGGCATCTGACTGACCAATCTATTAAACTACTCTCTAATAAATATATTTTCAAAACTATTTTTAAAACAAACTCTGAAAACTTGTGGATATGCTGTTCATTCATGCTCTCAGTTAAGCTCTGAATGTCGATTACTGACAGGGCACGCACAATTATCTAAGAATAATATATTGGTTGAATACATATGAGTGACAATACGGCGTTACTATTGCAATTTCCTGCCGGTTTGTTACATAAATTTGGCTCTTTTGAACGCCCAATTAAATGTTTTCAAAACGCTGATGGAATTATACAGCAGTGACGACTTTACTTGCTATGACAATTTGAACTCCAAAGTTTAGGAACTGCTTGGGCCAGAAAAGCCATAATAACAGAGGTTGTCAAAATTTGTTGTCTTAGTAAATCCGGCAAGCAGCGATGGTTGTTTTCAACTACGAACCGATTATCGGATTAACAGCTTGGCTTCGTTTGAACATCGCAAGAACGTTATTGAAATGTGGCACACAGAAAGCAAGAACAGATAAAGTTTCTGTATTGTTGCTATTGCTAATGAGATTGCAGGGACTGGGAGCGAAATTAGAAAGCGAAACTTTGGCACATAACAGACACCACATTAACTCTACTGAACTGTTGCCAAAGTGTTGCTACTCTATGACAAATGAATATTTCATGTGGACATATAGAAGGGCAAATTATATCATGCTTTAAGCTTTTTGTTGCATTTATAGAGATTTTAGCAACACAAATCTCCCTGGAAATCGCTCGCAGCTTCAGCGCTCGCCTCAGCCCCCTCCCACTTCTCCAGCCGCTACGCGGGGCTCAATTGAGAAGTTTTTTTTCACTACTAGCCAATTAGAATCGTGAAATTAGTTCGTGTATATGATCACTGAGGCAAAATATAAAAAGTAAGACTTAATTCCAGCACTTGTAATGTTTTTTTCTGAGTTTTTCATTGTGGATGAACCTATGATTTTTTCTCTGCAGTTAATACTGCATTCGGATACTCAGTATGAGTACACTCAGATGCTCGTTTGAAAGCATTTTTAATGAACAAATTGCATTCATCCAGTGCAGTCTGGGTTACTGGAAATGCAAGTCTTGCTAGATAATGGAATACAAAAAGTGTTAAGCAACTTAATGCCATATCAAAAAAAAAAAATTATCAGTTTCGAATTGCCGTTATGTAAAATTCGTTACTACTTCATATTCTGATAGAACTGCAAGACGCAACCGGAATGAACTTATAATACTTTCCATGCAGATTCAATGACAATCAGTTGTCAAAACGGCATCACAACGTGTGTAGACATTGTTTTCATTAAAGCACAGGACGGATGAGATTGTGTTTGCATATCTCTCTGTATGCAACAAACTACTAAGCCAACTTTTTGATGATCTTACAATAAAAAAAAACTTACTGTTCTTGAACTACTGCAGTCCACGTGTGTAAAAATGCTTGGCTCAGTATTTATATAGCTATATTATAAGCTCTTACGAACTTTTGCACGTCACTCTATTTTACCGAACCCGTCATTATAACTCAAGGAAAATAATTATCCATCATGAGAAATTTATTAAAACACTTAATAATTGTTGCAACGGAGGAGGAAACTGCAATAACCCAGTTAAAGCTGATGAACGAAAAGCCGACAACATGGTTATCTGTAGATTGCGACTGTAGATCAAAAAATGCATATGCAATATTATTCGTTTTGCCAATTTCGATAGCCTTACCTTTTGCACAGAAAAATTAAAAACGACTCTTAAGTTTGTTGCTTTTAAAAATAAAATAAAGTAATATTGCAAGACTTAACTGTTCGGCAAAATTTTGCTGGTGATCTTTTCCAAGTGTTCATATTATAGCCTTCGGCAAGACTTACTGAACTGTAAAGTCGCCCGGTAAAAAATAAACAACGTGGGAATCAGAAGAAAATGATTTTATGAATCTCAATCTGTTTCGAAAAATACAACAAGCAAAAGTACGGAATTGACATTGTTTTAAGGCTGTACAAAGGAATTTATTCAAATATTCTCAAATTAATAAACATTTGCTTGACCGTTCTGTTTTTATGTCCTTTGTGCTGGCAATAATATCTCCGCGGAAGCGTGACATTGTATAAAGTAAAGTTTGTTTTTTATTGACTTCGCTCTATGACTATAAAAAGCATCACTGCCTACAGCAACTCAGACTGGCCGAACAGCTTGACGATCAACTTAAAAATGTGCAGCATGCAAGACGAGCTGGACTCTCTCTTGTTGAACGAGGAAGAAAAATCTGACTCGGCTGCAGATGAAAAGAAAGGCAAAAAGAAAATCAAACGCCGTGGTCCAAGACTAACGGGAATTAGCAAGCAACGTCGCGTAGCTAACGCACGAGAGCGAAAGCGAGTCCATATTCTGAACTCGCACATTGACGCCCTTCGCAACTTGCTGCCGTTATTACCGCATGAAAAAAAGCCAACAAAAACGGAAACTATATGGAGGGCGGCCACATACATATCCTTCTTAACAGAAGTACTCGAGTCTTCAGATGGCAGTGAAGTGGCTAAGGATGAAGATTGTATGGGCGATGAAAGACAATTACTGGCTAACACCTGGCAACAACTTTTTGACTTTGATGGTAAGAGGTTTTTTGTTGCGCAGACTACATTGTAAAAGATCATTATCTTTAATTTGGGTTTTGTGCCCTCACGAATCATTTTTCCTTTGTTGCGGAACCTTTTTGTTCCTTAATCCCCAAAATTTGCTTTTTTCAGTAAACTCGGAAGACGGAGAGTTTGATGACAGCTCGCTGGAATCAATTAGTGTAGAAGACATAGTCGATTTCGCAGGTAAATCACGCGGGCAGATATTTACAAATTTTTTTTCTTGCTTAAAGATTAATTCTATAGGTGCCGTTTCGAATTTAGAAATAAAATTATATCCAATTCTCAAACCCTTTAAAGAGAAATCTAGAAAGCAATTTCATTTTTATAAAATTCTTTCACTTTTGCCAATAATTAGGCCAGATCATTATCTGTTGATTGATTGATTTATATTCTCACATGTTTTAGATTGTCAAGGTGCTTTGGATGCACACTTCACACCACTAAATTGCCCTTGTTAGAGAGACTTACTTGGATTAGTGTGTCAAATAATACAACTGACTACATGGTGCCTGGACTGCAGGCAGCAAAACCAACTTGTTTTTGGTGATTATTCACGAAGACGAACCAACAATTAGCTCTGACTACGGCATCTTAAAAGTATTCAGTGTTACTATACACTACTGAATTAGTTTAATCGTTTGTAGAAATTAATTTACCTCGCATATATTTACTTTCTTTTTAGAACTAAAAGTTAAAAGAACGTTTCGATAAAACACTGCATTTCAAGGTGGTCACTGTGAAGCTATAAAAGCAGCTTCATTTGCAGTTCTGATATTTACTGCATGCTTGTTTTAGCCACCTGTTATGTTTGTAATTACAGCAAGGTACGTTTCATTCTGTATCAGAATTTTAAAATACTTCAAATAACAGTTCGTTTGGACTCGGCGGTTACTTCATTTTCCAGAAGTGTAATTTTATTTCTTTCCTTTCTTTATTATTTTTCTTCTTGTAATTGAAAACATCATCAAATAAAGACTAGTTTTAACTATGTACAGCATATCGTTTGATGTCCAGTGGTTGTTCGATGGCGCAGAGTGTATGTCAACTTAAACTGAAAAGTTCTCACAGCCAAGGAGTAAGAATCATTAATAGCTAGTGGAGATACACAAGTGGAGGTAGTTTTCTCAAAGTGACCAAAATGTTCCGTTGTGAACACAGCCAGCTTTCTGAGGTTTTAACTGTCAGTTCGCCCATTGTACAAGAATTCAAAACATAACTTCACAAATTAGTTTGACCTTTAAGTTGTGTCTGATCTATTGAGTGCAGAGATTTTGCACGAGGAAAGCTCGTAATACACATTTCTTAGAAGAAATCTTAAAAGAAATAATACCAACTGGTTCTGACCTTCCCTGATGACGCTTCTTCCCCATAAAAAAAAAGTAGAAAGAGTAACAGAACTTTTACAGCAAATTATTAAATAACTTTTTGCTTGCAAAAAATTACTGAATTGTTTTAATTAATCTTATGGTACGTAAACTCTGTTTGGTGCTGTTATTCCCTTCTTCTTCACATAAATGACAGCTACAGTTTTATAAACGGGATAAATTTTATACCGTAGTGAAAAAAAAAATTGTTTAACTGACGTTTCGCAATGGAGTCCTTGGTCAGAGTGAATGCAGGAGATATAAATAATGAGGTGGTTATATAGTGAAGCGACGTCTTTATTTATACTCTCATGCAGTCACTCCGACGAAGGACCCCAGTCCGAAACGTCAGTTAAACATTCTTTTCTTCACTACGGCGTAAAACTCATCTATTTGTAAAACTGTTTCTGTAAAACAACCGACGCAGCATTCCAGAAATGACAGCTATATAGATTAATATATAAGGGGCAGATGATTCGAAAGTTGTATAAATTTCTTGACATTATAAATTCATGCATTTCGAATTTCTAAACCTTGCCTTATTTAGCTATCTAAATATGTAGGAGAAAGACATAAATTATACCAAAAAAGTTTACCAAAGGTTTAGTTCTCGAAATAACGTTCACTGGGTAAAATGAAACGGTATCTTTTGGTATCTGATATTAACCTCAAATATTTACTAATTACCGCGAATCCGTAATTAATACTAATTAGTTTCTTGAGACATAATTAACCTAAATGATTATGATTGATAAAAGCTCCACCAGAGGCAAACTTTAGGTTTGTTTATTGCTAGCCAAACGGTGATGAACAGAACGGTAGATAAGAATATTCGCCAACTACTAAACGACAAGAGAGAAGAACACATCTGGCGGAAATTTGGTAATTCCTTCAGTTGTTCCACAAATCTGAACTGTTCACTTAATAACTTTTTCAAACATAATATTAGCACATAATTTTGATAATAAAGATTTGTCATTTTATAATAATTAATTTAATTACGGTATCAGTGGAGCATTCGACACCTTAGAAAACATAACAGAGTGATAATGCAAAAGGCAAATTAGTGGAATATCATTATGTCCAGCAACAACTAAAACTTACTTTGTTTTGAGCGGTATTTTCTGCCGATCGCAATTAGTTTAATGTCTTGCTAGCTTAGATGAAAAGCCCTGCGGTAACAAATATTTGTTCCCTAAAACAGAGATCTTTAAATAATGAAAGAATCTGGTATTTTGTTGCTCTCTTCTTTCTTTATTAGATTTGAGGAACGTTATTACTCTTTAAAGAGTTGTAAACGGAACTCGTTGTTTCTATGAACAAGATTTTTTTGCAGTGGCACAGTATTTCCATAGCGTATTTTCCTATTCTAACAAAAAACAGAGAAAAGTCAGCCAAAATACCCGTTTCCACGCAAACGCTATATGCTCCCAGATAACTACCGAATTCGGTAAATTAACGCCAAAAAAAAATCCATGTTTGTTCTTTGTATCACCAATGTTTACACTGTCTATTGTACAAATTTATTGTCAACGCTTTTCAAAAATTTCCTTGAAGCGGAGATTGGGATGGTAGTTAAGAAATTTCTTAAACAACTAGCAGCTAATGAACTCATTTCCATGATTAACGACTGCAAAGTTCGTGACCGATACCAGTAGATGTGGGTGTTTAAAATGAACTTAGCGTTTTTGTTATGGTTAGAGTCTTTTTACATTGCATTGTTTGAGATCAAACTGACAGAACGATGCAGGGTTTCAATGTTGCCCAAGGACCCCCCGATGGGATAAAGACCTTCCCTCCGGGCACCCGGGGTATTTTACTTCTTCTAAACAGCAAGCAATTAATAACACTTTCATACATGGTTAATCCCAAACAGCAATTTCGTTAACGCCCAGTGAAGAAGACCTTGGTTTAACCTCAATACAAGTTTAAAATCACAAAACATTGGAAGACATGAAAACAACATCGAGGAAAGAACGCTTAAATTGGTAATAGGCTTCGGTTAGTACAGACTTAGAAACCGCAAAGTGAGATTTCAAAGGCTGGTTAACTCAGTATCAAATCAACAGTTGTCACACAGTTGTTATAATTCGAAAAAAAAATAACTTGCAAGAGGAATTACTTTCTTTAATATTAACTCGCACAATGAAAATGTGGGTAAAACAATCTGAAAGAATACTGACCATGTTAGTGGATCGGAAATATTAGTAATTAATGGTTCTCTTTACATCGTCATTAACAGTCAATCACCTTTAGATCCGAGTACGAGATTTCAACATGGACGTACTTATTCAAGCAAACACGTTGTCGATAGGACGAAATTTCAAAATTTCAAGCAAAAGTTGTCCTTTCGACGTGTTTGGTGAAAAAAAGCGCGCGAGCCTTGTAATCTCATACTCTTACTAGTACTCGGATCAAAAGGTCGTGTTTTCAAAAATTTCGCACTCTACCTCCATCGTTCTGCCCAATATATTTGAATTATCTCTATTAGAAACTAGATGCAGCCGCTCATGAATAAGGGGCGAGGAGTGAATTAATTATATAAACGCTTTACAATTTCCAAACTATTTTTTTAAAAACCTTTGTTAACATATGATTTGTTTTTCCATCGGGAAAAGTTTAAGAACTCTCTGCCTACCTTCTGAATAATTTTCGCTGTTTATTTTCAAGTAATCCCTGATCGCTTGTTCACTTGCAGTGATTCGTTTAGTTCAGATTCTTTTTGCTACAAAGACGCTTTGAAAGGGCAGCAAATCGTTTATCAAAAACGTAAGAAACGGGAGAACAAAAAAATCTCTTATTTATGGTTCGCAAGATACTCTTCTTTACGTATTGAATAAGAAAGACCGAACAATGCTTTATATTTTAGATCGTCTGTGTATGGGAAAATGTTGTTTTACCCTTCCCAAGAAACATAGGCAGGTTATGGTTGTTCGACTGTTTTTCTTGGCTGTCTGCGCGGCTCTTAATTAGCTTCAAATAGTTTAAAACGAAATGAGACCATGAAGCCAATGTATACGAATGATATGCGGTTGAAGTCAACATTTAGGGATATTTAAACTGCGTGCACACTAGGTATGAATTGTTAATTGGGAGCCACGTTGTGCTAGCATGTTGGCACGCACATTTATTATGGTAATCACCTCCGCAAGACACAAAAACAAACTCGCTAAAATTTAATGGTCAACGCAAAAATACCCTTAATGGTCTACCTCTTGCTAGAAAAACAAGGGAAAGACAAACATTTTCCGTGGAAAAGTTTGCAACAACTACTTTTAAAACTTGAACTCCCTATATTCTTACGAAAATAATTACTAGTAATCAGAACAGGTTTAACTGTAGTTATTGTTCGCATAAAACTACAACAGCACCGTATGTGGTCCAGGATTTAATAATGTAAAAAAATTATGATTTGTTTTTGCATTTGTTATGACTCAAAGATGGTCGAGATGAAGCAGTGGGCAGATACTTTCAGATAAACGGTAAAAATAACAAGCTAGGAGTTTACTTTTGTTTCTCATCACAAAGATTCCGCTAAAATATTATTAGTATTTCTGCTGAGAAACATGCAATAAACTTTTTTTTAATAAATGGAGCATTCCAAATAATGTTTAGTTTAACATTCTACAGTCTCACCCAGAAAGCTTCCAAAAATACAAAAGCACTATTTCCGAGATCTATTTCAAATCATTCGTGCTTCGGTCAAAGGAGAGGCACACGTGCGTTCTCCTGTATACAAAAATCACCGCGAGAAGTTCGAAATGTTACGAACCACTAAACTCGCCTCCGGCTGAACACGACACGGACCAACGATGATCCGTGGATATCCAACATTTTGGGGTCCTTCTTTTGTACTTGTAGTGAAAGTGAAGACACGTTGTTTCTCATTTCTCTGACAAGGTTGGTTCGTTTGCACTGAGAGCAAACTTGCCCGAGTCATAAATCTACCTTGTGCTTAAAAACACGTCCCTCGCCTCAATTTACAATTATCACACCTTATAATTTCTCCTTTAAATAATTTAGCGCATTTCTTGTATAAAGAGCCTTTGTGTTTGTCTGAACGTTGTAAGCACCATCATTCTGTAGAAAAAGCGGTAAAATCGGTTGCTTGTTGGTTGCCTTTTTGTAACTTTCTCAGGTGTTTGCATTACGAAATTTTGGCCGTTCCCTTGTAGCCGTTCGTGTTTTCCACTCGATTTAGCCTTGATTGTGCCATTACACTCGACTGAATATGTTTTACAAAACAGAACTACTCGACTGCAAAATACTTCTAGCGTCACGCCAAGGTGAAATTAGGCGAAACCTTCCCTGGGGAAAGCATTCATTCGTATATTCGTTGTGGTGACAGCGTAATGAGATATAAACATCAAAACTTTAAACAAAGGAAACTGTTTTTCACTTAAGTGTTTACTTTAAACATTTCACGACTCGACGAAGCAGATCCTGTTGTGTTTACTAGCTTTGTTGTCACCTCTAATCGAAATTTAAGTGGGAGACTTTGCAGCAGAGTTTCAAGAACTATCGATTTATTAAGTCGGCGTGGTCAAACTTTAGTCTAAATTAAATATAGCGCTTGGGGACAATAGAGGTTGGACTTCGGCAAAGCGTGGTTTCTTATATCACAGAAACGGGCCAAAACACATTCTTATATAACTACTGTTTATTATTGACCTTTGACATTAATAGTTAGTAACATTCTGTTGAAAAACTGATATCCCATGTGTTTAGTTGAGTTTCAAAAAGACTTCAAAACGTTGAATTCGGCACGGCCATTTGTCGAGAAAGTAGATCATGCGTAGGAATGTGTTTTACATGCTGCGCGGCATTTATTGAGAATAGTTCCTGTCAGTCAAAAAGCAAAATACATAACAATGCTTTTAAATGGTTTTAATTTTATTCAACATTATGAAGAGAACACTTGAGTTGAAAACCTTCGATAGAGCAACTTAAGAATTTGAATTCATTAGATACACTGGCGCTTTAAAAGCCTTCATACAATTTTAAAAGGGTCGCCTTCACCTAAGTAAACGTATTTAAGGGATTTATTGATAAGGTTTCTTAACAATGTGAAGACAGAAAGGGGGAAACAAATGAAAAACAAAAAGAAAAAAGAACCAAGAAGAGACGATTTTGAAATAAATCTAAGAATTTATGGCTTATAATAGCCCACATAGTTAACATATCAATGATTATAATTACATATAATTAATAAACATATTTGACAAATATTCTATCCATAAAAGTTCTTGTTATTTAACATCATTTGAAGCCGGTAATGAGTTTTTCTACATTCGATCCATTACGTTTCCTGTTTTCTGAATCCTTCTTAAAGCTGTTGACCAGTTGCTGCAAGTACTTTACATAAAACAGCTAGGAAATCAAAAATTGCAAAAGTGGGACTAAGTCGTAGATTGGGAAATGTTTTCAGGATCAGTTTTTTGATATTGAAATTGAAACCTCCAAAATATTGTTCGCGTGCCACAAAACATAATAACATTACCAAATTATCTTCTTGAAAGTAGGAAATCAAACAATTTAAAAAAAAACATAACCATTTTAAACTTGGTCCTAACATGTTTCGGCTAACCCTTCCATCTTCAAAGAAACAAGAAAAGTTACAATGTAGTTATATAATTATAACTAATTTGAACTTGTGTACAAAGCTAGGGGAGAAAACGCTCATACTGAAAAAATTTTATTAAAAAGGAAGCTTTAAATTTACATGGTATACAGTTGTTGATTGAATGAACTCAAGGTGTTTCCCAGTGAATATGCTGAGATTCTTTCAAAGAATGCGTTTTGAGTCAAAAATTCAAGTGAATGTTTTAAGGGTTAGACACTGCCAATACTTCCATTCAACTCAAAACAAAAGAATCTCAGCATATTCACTGAGAAACATCTTCTCTCAATCAACAACTGCATACTATGTAATTTATAGCTTCATTTTTTTAAAATACAATTTTTTCTGTATAAGCATTTTCTTCCCTCGCTTAGTACACAAGTTCATCTTTTAAATATCGAGCTACATTGTAACTTTACTTGCTTCACAGAAGATGGTTAAGAGTTAGCCGAAACTTGTTTGAACCAAGTTTGAAATGTGTTGTGTTTTAATTAGAATATATGATAACCGGTTTAACGTGAGATATCCATTCACTGACGAGCGTTTTAGACTTTTTAGAATACATGCATGGAAAAAATACTTTGTTGCCAAGTACATTATAATCAACATATATAAAAACTACAAATGCAATTTTGTTGAAACAGTACAACTCCCATGTTCAACAGTAAAAACTGAAAAAGCAGTTTAGGTAGCTAAAAACAAATATATCAAAATATAGCAGAAAATTGAAACAGAAAAATTGACGTATGTGCTGACTATTTGGCTTTCTTCATTCTTCGGTATAAACTTGCGGCTACCAAACTTCATGAATTTAAATCCAATAATTTTAACTTTAAAGTTTCACGAGTGTTTAATAAACTTTACAAAATGCTTTTGCACGATGAAATATACGTTGGTTTGGGCTGTATATTATTTAAACAAACACAACTGATGCAGTTTTCAAAACACTTTCACAACGCGAACTAGAAATTACGCCGTGCAAAACTATGCATAATTAATGTATCATAATTTGTTTCATTTTAGTCTTATTTGTCGAAAAAATAAGATTATGGGAAAACGCGACTAATAAACTGCAGCTATAAACGTTGGGACTGTTTGAAATAGAAGTAAAGAAAAATGACCACTAAGTAACGTTCTTAGGTTACTGGACAGCAAAATAACGAGTAGCTTGATTAGAATAAATGTTTTTTTATTTAGTTCGTTATTAGAGAAAGATATTAGAAACAGATTCAACTAAGAAGTGTTTCCCCAAAGGATACTGACCTCGGACCCCCAACGTAGAGTTTTCATCAAAACCGAACTTAATTGCAAGTCAATCAAATTAATGGATACATTTTCAAGTTACTTATATGTGAGGTCTCAAAAAACTGCTATCGCGGAACAACTGATATCATCACACTTTGGAGATGAAAAGTCAACACCATTCAATTTAATTACGTTTCAAACATTTTTAGACCATCATCTTGAAGCAGTACACCCGGGAATCTTTTTTCGGAACCTTATTTCGCACTTAGAGTTCCTATGAAGAGTCTGTGCAAGGGAGGAGGTTTTAGTTAATCAAATCTAAAGTCGGTTGTCCTTTTTAGTTAAATGTTTTTGGCTTTTTCTAACCTGAAACAGAAAAGTAAAAATTGACTTTGTTCGATTACAAAGAATGTTAACTCTCCTTCCAAATTCGAAAACGTTTTAGCGATGTCTTTTTAATCGTCTTTTCAATGTCAAGTATCTTTAACAAAAAGACTAGTGAATCAGGAAAGAGATTAGGAACACAAAAAAAAACTTTAGTAAATTCTCCAAACAGCTTTACAATAAAACACCCTGAATGTGTTGACTTTAAAGACACCGACGAACTGGTAACCCGCTGGGAGAGTGGTTCGAAAGGAGCAGTAGAAAAGGAATTTACTGCCTGCCTACTTAGGTGAAATATAAACTAGAAGTTGATCATTTCGGTGATGATGGAATGCAAAATACTCTGATTGATAACACTGTGTTATTGCAGTAGCGTTGTGTCTACCAAACAGTTTAATTTCTTCTACAGTATTTTTTTGTATTCAATGATTGTATTTGTAGTGATTTCTTTCTACAGTGTATCAGGCAGCGAGTCTTTAACCTGACCTGCTTACACTTGTATGTATCAATTCCTAAACAACATTTACAGTTTTAATACGCCAATGACGATGAAAGGTGACTTTTTCGATGCTTCAACATTTAATGGCAGTAAAGTGAACAAATATGCTATACATTCCACACATAGCAACAATGTATGCTCTAAAACCTTCGGGGTTCGTGTTATCAAAAGCTCTTGCCCAAAGGTGGGGCATACTAAACGAGTTAAAAATGTGCGGAATTAAAGCCAAGCTTCACTTTTATGATGTTTCGTTTCTTTATTTCAAATGAAATAGCTCCAATTAGGGGAACAATGAATTTCTACATCAATAAAAATTTTAATGGCGTTAAAATCTTAGAAACGACAAGTAACTACTAAAAAGAGGCTTTACTATTCAGTCGAGTATTGCTCGTAAAAAGGTTTTAGGAATGTTTTCCCGAGTCATAATAGTCCTACACATGTTTATTTTCACGCAGACATTTGGAAGCTCCGTTCTTTATGATAACCCGCATTTGTGAAACAAACTATCAAACTGTACAAACAGTCAGTGACGCAACGCAACACTAAGATTGGGAATCAGTAGTACATGCACATCTAAACATACCACAACTTAACGACGCAAATCATTACTGATATATTAGGCTGGTTCACAGAGAAA
This sequence comes from Zoanthus sansibaricus, assembly GCA_026122405.2. Lineage (NCBI taxonomy): Eukaryota > Metazoa > Cnidaria > Anthozoa > Zoantharia > Zoanthidae > Zoanthus > Zoanthus sansibaricus. The sequence goes on from JAPEIX020095900.1 coordinate 13,471, forward strand.
CAAACTATCAAACTGTACAAACAGTCAGTGACGCAACGCAACGCGAAGATTGGGAGTCAGTATTAGTACATGCACATCTAAACATACCATAACTTAACGACGCAAATCATTACTGATATATTAGGCTGGTTCATAGAGAAACAAACGAAAGAATAAACAGCTCGAAAATTATCGAGGTTTCTTTGCGGCAACCGTGTTTATTTATCATCTGCTGCTGATGATACTGTTATAAGATAGAGGTTACCAACACATTACAATAATAATGAAAAAAGTTGAAAAAAGTGATTGTTGTGCCTATCATTGTAGGTGCTCTGGGTAGTGTAACTATCAATTTTGAGAACTGGCTTGAAAAGATCGGGATAAAAATTGTAACTTATAGAGCACAGAAAACAACTTTATTAGGAACAGCAAGAATTTTGAGAAAAGTACTTCAGTGCTAAATGAGAAAGAACCCATTGGTTATAAACAGCTTCTTTGTGGGAAAATAATCGGCTTTTAAGATCTGCTTGTGATTAAAGAAAACAATTTTTGATGATAATGATAATAATAACAAACATATTTTAGCAGGATGGCCACGTTAGTTATTAAAACTGCTATCAACACCGTGCCTCCAGTTAAAGTGTATATGACAGATTATTTTAAAATCATATTTTATTAGCCCAAGTGTTAACAAAAAGGTTTTCAAAGTTTTTAGCTTCAGAAATCGTCTGAAACTCGTTTTTTTCGCTTTAAATACTCGAAATTTTGGCTTAAAAATTGTACCATAAATCCGGAAGACTGGTCTTCAAAACTTGTGCTTTTTGATTTGAGCATCGCTTTGTTTATTTCATTTGTAGTCTGAAATTGCACGAAGTTGATTGTGATTGATCATTGATCATTGAATGTGATCTGTTGCGTTTAGTTTGCTTGCTGCCATTTTGTTTTTCGTTTTCAAACCTTCTGACGTCACAAGGTTTGAAAACCAGTCTTTTGGCCGCGCGATTTATGGTACAATTTTTAAGCCGATATTTCGAGTATTTAAAGTAAGAAAACAAATGGTTTCAGACAATTTCTAGAGCTAAAAACTTTGAAACCCCTTTTTTAACACTATATTTATATATATGGGCTAATTGCCAACGAGCCAGCCGAGTAAAGACGCGAGGCTGGCGAGGCAGCAGTATTACATATTGAGCGTGCGAAAGAACAATACAGGCGGAAAAAATCCAGATAGATGTAAGCAATGTAAGATTTTGTGATGTAAGGCCAAAGATGCCTTTTGTCCTCGAATGGAACAATCACAGTGCGTTAACCTTGTGACGTTAAAGGCAGCATGGTGAACAAACAGAGGCTATGTAATTCGATTCGTTTTATCAATGACATTTTATAAAACAAGATTGTCGTTTTAAAAAGAGAAACATTTCAATATGCAAAACAAAATGTTACGATAAAGTATGTATGTTCGTATGGTTTTTACACGTAAAGCACACGCTGAGATATTTTAGTTCATGTTTCTTTCCAAATATTTAGTAAAATGACAGCACCAGTTCTCAGTGCTTGCACAGCTCATTTCTGCCGTCCTCGTTGGCACTTAGCGATAGCTATTACTAGTTAAACTTAAGAAATTGAAAAAAAAAATCTGTCATATACTTAACTATTTAAAACTGCTGCTGAGACACGAAATCGGTCGGTACTCATAGGCTAACCAAGTAATTACAAATGATTAAAATAGATAGTCCGCAACAGCGGCTAACATATATATATGAAACATTAAATAGTTAAAGGGCTATTTTGTTTCATTATACAAAAATGGTGGAAAAAACAGTGTGATTTAAAATTTTGTATTGAATGGAGCTGATCGGAACAGCCTCCGAACTCTGCATCCGCTTTGTGCATTCCATGCAATTATTATCAACTACTATTTGTTGGTCAGGTAAAATAGGCTCTCCGCGATTTCAACAACACGGGTAAATTAAAGTTTTTAAAAGCTGATTTTTAGTTCAATCTCAGAATTTTGAAGTCTTTATCTAAACGGTTTAAATTGTACCTGTTTTTTTATCAACTGATACGCAATTTAAGTGAAGATAGCACAAACGTGCTAGAAGCTAACTTACATACATATATACAAACTTTATTGAAGCTCCCTTTGACAGGGCTTTTCAGCCACAATATAACCTGAAGCCACTATATTGGGCACTATGGCCACGTTGGTAGTGGCCATAGGACTCGATATAGTGACTTCAAGTTAGCTTCTAGCACGTTTAACACTAAAAGGAGATGGTTTTGAAATAGAACAGTAAAAGAGGGAATAGCTCTGAAATAAAACTTTGAGAAGGTACAGTTCGGAAGTAGAAAACTACAAGACGGAGTACGTCTGAGATAGATTTTTAAAGGAGGGGATGGTTCTGAGATAGAATACTAAAGTAGGAGATAATCTGAAACAGAACACTATAAAAGAGGGAATAGTTCTGAGATAAAACACTACAAGAGGAAATAGTTCTGAGATAGAACACTAAAGAAGGAGATAGTTCTGAAATAGAACTTTTAAAAGAGGGCTGGTTTGAAATATAAAAATAAAAAAGAGAATAGTTTTTCGATAGAAAACTAAAATAGGGGATGGCTGTATGGGCGCTAGATTACACAGTGCCACAGTAGTTAGAGGCATTGGATTACACATTGACTTAGTATTCAGTGGTACAGGATTACACGGTTGCCCACTGGTTAGGAGTACTTGTTTACAAGGTGTTTCACAGCAGTTAGAGGCGTTGGGTTATACAGTGGCTTAGACATTAGAGGCACTGGAGCTGGTCCTAAACCCTAAGAAATAATAATCCTCTTCAAATTAGAGATACTATCGTCTACTAAAGCCCCATCCCCTCTCCCTAAAGAACACTATATAAAAGTTACATCAAAAACGTTTATTTGAAAGTAATTAAATCAAACTAGCTGCAAAAAAAAGATTTAGCACTCTTGAAAAGCGTGTAGTCAAGATGGCTTAAATCAAACAGGAATAAAAGGCCTACTTCGACACCCAAAGTTGCCCAAATCGCATAAAATCGCTCAAAATCGCATAAAATCGCCCAAAATCACTTAACGTTCAGTGTTTTAAAGACTATTTTTGCCAAAATCGCCCAAAGTTGCTGAAAGTTACAGCAACTTTGGGTCCCAGACTAGGCCTAATAAGCTGAATTTAATTTGACTTCATATTTAACATTTTTAGTGCTCCGCGTAATGACAAATCGAAGGCAGCCTGGTTATACACAGCGGGTTGGTTTATAAATTAATTGTAAAACGTTTTATTTGGTTATCTAACGCATATGCTCAAACCACACCACCCTCCTTGGGTAGCGGTGTCAAAACAGATATCAAAGAACCGGCTTATGTATCTCTTTGAACAGCACTAATTTTCAACAAAAACTTCAAAGGGGTGTCGAAAGTTCTTTAAGCATTTGCTAATAGCTCCATGAGATTATGGTGTTATGTTTGCTCTTGCATATGATGGCATTGACGGTGACGCAGTAGAAAACGCACTGAAAAAATCTGAAGCAAAGCCGCAAACATCATCTGGCTTCTTAAGAAGCAGGAATTGAAGGAAATCAGCCAAAAGAGCCCTCAGTTCCGGATGTCGCCTCATATAAGTAACATGATCGTCCTCCAATTCGGCCTAAAAATAGAAGATAATTTCTAAAATAACGGCCGTTCTCCGTTAAATATATGGTAGTCCGAGTAATACTACGTCCGCACTTTTAAGATTCTTATTTTTTTAGATTATTCTAATTATGATATTCTTTATCTTATTCAAGTTGTAATGCGCAGGCGAACATATCCACATGTAGCATGCGCAATATAAATCTACTATCATTGTTTACGAATTTAGTGTTATAATACTTATATTCTAAACTGCAATATCCTCAGGACCAAACTGCACTCTTTTGAAGGACTACTGTGAAAGACAACTGACGCTCAACTATTACCCATAAAAATATGAGTACAAAGTTAAGTAGAAATCAATGTGGCATTCAAGAGATTGCCCAGCTTTAGCCTCTATGGCAGAGTGGGATGAGGTTCGCTGACATGACATCGACAATTGTACCTCAGTCACTGAGTAGGTAGTCTTTTCAGGACTAGTTTAACTACACAACACAATAGCATTTTAATACTATCTGCTTCAAATTTAGCTTGTTAAAAACACTTATATAACGGCAAATTTTTTCAGATTTTTAGGGACTACTGTATTTTAAAAACTGTTAAACATCACATGACGGTCACTGCATAGTGATCCTGTAAAATGTTAACCATAAAAATAATCATATAGCGTATACTAGACGTTTGCTTGAATTTTAAGGAATAATAAATTATTTGCTACAAATTTACACATTTTCAATTTCGACAGACCTGCAGTTTCAAGATGGATTTCCAATTGTCTACATTCACTAAGGTTGTCGTATAAATCACTTAATTTGCTTTCAAGAGTCGCTGAATACTGAATAAATCAAATATTAAGATTAACATTAAGCATGTCTTTGAGAGAGTTTGCTCTTTAATTTTTGGAAAGATTACATTTAACTGCGGTTGGTTTTTCATTAATTATTAAATGTAATCTAAAACAGTATTTGTTTTATATTTGGAATTGCTAGATTAAATTCTGTTACTTAGTTCTCGGGTTAAACAATGACATAACTCTATTAGAATGGCACAATTCAGTTTTCTATAAACTGGTATATTTCAATATAAACATGTTTATCAACTAAATAAATAATTTATCTCACCCGAAATGATTGATTAGCGAACTTAGAAAACGGGTATGAATTGATGTTCTTTGGCAAAGAAAACACAGCTTCTCTCTCATGAACGTCTCCATACAACTTGGTAACTTTCTTTCTCTGAACAACATCCGACCCTTCAACAGATAAAGAGAGGAAAAATTATCTTAAACGTTGATAGAACGTTGACCAATAAACTAACAATAACACTATGGCGTCAATTTTGTAATCAAAGAATTCTGTAAGAAAACTTATCTAATTTCTTTTTGCAGTCTTATGGCAACTGAAGTAAGCGGTTTGACGAATCATGGATAGGTGTTTCACATAAGATAGTTCTTTTCCATATATTGATAATGGCATCTACACTCGTTTAAACAAACTTAGCAAATCCATCATGGAGGGCAAAAATGAGGTTTTCGCCATTGTCATACTCTACTTTGACTTGTACATTAACGCGCCTTGTGTTTCCATAGACGAATGTTCGTCAAGGAAAGAAATAAACTAACTTACTAGGTACTAGCCACAATTAAGTACAAAATTTCTGTCAGCTAGATTTTAGCGTCTTCTTTTCAAACGTGGCAGAAATATGCTTTTGAATATGCTCTTTTTGGATGTCTAAAATCTGATTTCGTTTCACATGCTTGAGCTATCGATTAAGTTAAAAAACTTAATATCTCTCTAATAACATAATCCTAATGATACCCATTACTAACCCCGCAAACTGGCAAACACGAGTGCCAATTCTGCTGGTATTTCTAAATGTGTCACGTCTGTTGTAATATTTTTCTTCCACTCCTGTTCAAATACAATGTAGGATACAAAACTATTTAGAACTATAAAAAACAAAAAAGATTAGCCTAAATGTTTTTAAAAGCTGTAGAAATACTTTGGTTGAAGCACACACTTTTTGTAAAGGGTTGTTAGTGTTTACATGGTTGAATGGTCTGGTAAGTTTAGTCGTTCATAACACTAAATTCATCATTTTGTGATTCTGTTCGGTTTTTCGATGGTTTAATGAGTTTCGCAAGTGATATCTGAACTACTTTCGACAGCGTAGAGGTACACACTTTAAGATACATTTGAGCGGCTACGATATGGGCTGACAACAGTTCGCTTGCGAGGATGTCTGGTTTTCATGATAGGTCTTCGGATCCTTTGCAATGTTCTCGTTTCAGTGGTGCACAAATCAGGATGAGTATTCACCATCACTTCCAAAAGTCTTCGGATTATCTTTATTTTGAATACCAGCTTCTTTTGTCTAGGAACCACTTTACTTCCCCCCCCCCCTTCCTAAGTGTTCTGGTCTACGGTCATATATCTCTTGTAGATACACATTATTATTATCATTATCATTATCAATATCTGCTCAAATGGGGAAAATCGGCAACTTCTGGGGTGAATGTTCCTTCTGTGCAGCTCCTTAAAGTCTTTTGCATATAGTAGCTGGCTATTAATCATAATTCAATACTAAACTTTCTGGCATCAACTTTTCAGCCTTTAAGAAATATTGTTCTTCTTTTGTCGACCTTCTTGGTTTTTTGAGTCCTAGTATAATAACTGGAGACTCGCTTCGTCCTGATCATTAAAATATCATTTTATTCTCTAGATTTATTACGATTAAGGGCTGGATTTGAATCAAATCTCGAAAATGTTTAAAAGAAAAAACGCTAAATATGTTCATCTTGTAGTGGAATTGTGCAAAGTTGAGTTTATTAATCTCTCTACAAGCTCTCTTGGTATATTGAAATCATTATTATTATTATTACTATTATTATCATTATTATTATTATTATTGTTGCTGTTATTATTATTATTAACGGGTGTCAGATCTTACTTTAGTTTCCGAGTGAACTGTGGGTATTTTCCCCTTTGCTGATTCTTTGGGCTCTTTCTGGCTTTGTTCGCCGTTGCGAACCTGAAAAACGTATAACAATAACGTGTTAATTTAAAAGCAGTTAGCAAGGCATTATGCGTAAGTACATAAAAATTGTGTAAACAGGTTAAACGAAAAAAAAGCTAAATTAGGAAAAAGCTAAATCCCTAATGAGCCTAATGGCCTATTAGATCTATTGTCTAACCACATCGAAAAGCTGAACTACTCCGTTTCAGGTACGCCCACAAAACATCCAAATAATTTAACTGCTGTTGCTTTTTTAGTCTTCCTGCTCTTAGTGTGTCCTTTTGCAGTTATGGTAACTGGGTGTATGGTTTACAATGATGACAAAAGCGTGGTTAGGACTGGAAATTTAATAATAATAGTAATAATAATTTAAATAAAATTAATAATAACAATATCAATACAAAATAATCTTCTAAAATAGATTCCAAACTAGACCCCTACAGGCGTTTACTCAGGGTACTTATTGTGACAGGGAAAAATTATCTTGGCAAAAGGACCTCGGAAATATAAACAATCACTTTTAATATGCCTAAAACAAAGTTAAGAGACTCTTATTCTCTAATATTCTGTTTAGTATGTTTGTTTAGAGATGGGGGTTGGCCAGCGGCAGCGAAGCAAGATGGACGTGCTTGCTAAGCACTGCAAAGTTTTTTAAATGAATTGCATGAAAGACTGCATAAACAGATAAAACTTTAAGTGCAGAATGTCCTCAAGAGCACTTAGAAGTACAAAGACCGTAAATGAAAACTCAACCGAAGAATTAACAGACAAAATTTGGTCAAATTTCGAAACTAAACTAAAGGAATGGACGCAGAATGTACTCCCGACTCTCGTTGAAGAAACTCTAAAGACTAATCTAAAACAAATAGTTTACAGTGAAGTGGATAAGTATGTCTCTTCGTCAGCTTTTCAAAATGCATTAAGCGACAGCTTGAATTTTGACATCAAGAGTTTTGAAGAAAAGTTGAAAGATAAAGCAAACAAAATGGCGGATCTAGAAGAGAAGAACAAACTTTTGCAAGACAAACTAGAACAATTGGAGCAGTACACACGACGTACAAACATCAGAATTTTTGGCATTCCAGAAAATAAGGACGAAGACACGGACCAACTAGTAAGAGAATTCTGCAAAAAAGAACTAAATTTAGATCTAAAGAACGAAGAGATTAGTCGGAGCCATCGCGTAGGGAAAAAAAGAATGTTAAGTTCAAGACATCCAAGACCCATCATCGTCAGACTGGCACGCCACAACACGAAGGTTGAAATCCTCAAAAAGCGACGCGAATTAAAATCTAAGAAGAGACCTTTTGGACTTCAAGAAGACCTAACCGAGAGCCGACGAGCAATATTGAAATATCTGCGGGACGAAGATTCAGATTTCCAAATAAGTAAGGCATGGACAATAGATGGAACCATTTTTTTCCGTCCATCTTGCGAACCAAACACAGTAGAAAGGTGTACTACGATGGAAGAGTGTCGGCGTTTGGTGGATAAGTATATTTAAGATAATTTAGTATTGCCAAATTTTTATTTCAAAATCTCTGCACCTACGTTTAAGATAATTCTCAAAGTATTGAACATATGCAGTCTTTCCTAAATTTCAGAACTTGCTTTGCGTTATTCCAGTAAAGATATATCGATTAGGACCGTGAACTCATTTGTATACTGTATTGCAATACTATGTATATGCCTTTGTTTTTGTTTGTGTATTGTAAATTATTTACTTTAATTTTTATAAAAGATAGTTACGATCAAATCCATTTTTATGCCGGGAACCAAAATCTAAACGAAAAAATTGCATTTACAAAATCAACAACAACTTTATTGCTAGTTTTTACTTTCTATTGTCAAACATTTTTCTTTATATCTATTAGTAATTGTATTCACACGTTCTCTATTCTTTATTGCAGCCGAAAAATTTTTGAAATTACCTTACAACTCATAATACTAATAATAACAAAAATAATTTAGATTTTAAGCTTCTCTCCTTGAACGTGCGAGGTCTACGAGACTTTAAAAAGCGAAAATCAATTATAAACTGGATCCATAAGCAAAAGGCAGATATAGTTCTACTTCAAGAAACGTATAGTAGTACTGACATAGAAAACGAATGGAAATATCAGTGGAGAGGTGACATGTTCTTTGCTCACGGGTCAAACAAATCGAAAGGAGTTCTAGTTCTTATTAAAAATGATCTTGACTTTGAAGCTAAGAAGGTTATATCAGACGAAAATGGTAGGTTTATTATAATGGAAGCGGAAATCCAAAAACAACAATTTACCCTGATAAATATCTACGCACCAAATGACAAAAAAGAACAAACAATCTTTTTTGAGAATATCGCGGAACTATTAGACAGTCCTAATTTCAATCCGGAGTCTAATATCATCATCGGTGGAGACTTAAATATCATATTTGATACAGATTTAGACTCTTCAGGTGGTAAACCTACCATAAAAGATAGCGTGAAGATAATTAAAGACCTAGAGTTAAAGCATGATTTAATTGACATTTGGAGAATTAGAAATCCTGAAACGAAAAGGTTCACTTGGAGACAAAAAACTCCACTTATTCAAAGGAGACTAGATTTTTGGTTAGTAAATGATGCACTTCAAGATGATATTATCAAAACTGATATTATACCGTCCATCAAAACAGATCACTCAGCTATAAGTTTAGAATTTAAAAGTACTGAAAACTACAAAACAGGGCCTTCACACTGGAAATTTAATTCAAGCTTTGTTAATGATGTTGACTATGTAAATATAATTAAAATGAAATACACACAATGGCTACAAGACTACAAAGAGGTAGAAGACAAAAGAGTCCTATGGGATCTTATAAAATACAAGATAAGGCAAGAAACAATTAAATACGGCAAAGAAAAAGCTAAACAAAGAAAATTAACACTAGAAAAAACTGAATACAAACTCAGAGAAGCTGAAAAACACTTAGCTGACAATCCTAATGAAGAGAATAAATTAGAGTTTGAAATATGCAAAACAAACTACGAAAAAGCTTATGAATATATCACAAAAGGTTCTATTTTACGTTCTCGTATTAAATGGTATGAGGAAGGAGAAAAAAACACAAAATATTTTTTAAACCTTGAAAACCATCAGAGAAAGAAAAGTTGCATTAGGAGAATATACAATGAGCATAATAAACTCATCTCGAACCCGAAGGAAATACTAAAAGAATTAAATAAATTTTACCAAAACCTTTATTCTGAAAATGGAAAGAAACCCTCAATAGAAACAAAGAACAAATTTTTAAAAAACGTAAATATTCCAGTGTTAGATGAGGAAGAAAGCAAACAATGTGAAGGACAACTAACAATGAATGAGTGTTTTCAAGCTTTAGAATCCTTTGAATGTAATAAGTCACCAGGCAATGACGGTCTTACGGCCGAATTCTATAAATGCTTCTGGACACTTTTAGGAGAACAACTTGTGGAATGTCTAAATTTTTCTCATATTCATGGACGACTCTCAAACTCACAACGTCAAGCTATTATCAAATTAATTGAAAAGAAAGAGAAAGATAGAAGATATATTCCGAACTGGAGACCCATATCACTAATAAATATTGATGCAAAAGTTGGATCCAAAGCCATAGCAAACAGAGTTGAAAAAGTAATACAAAAGTTAATTCATTATAATCAGTGCGCTTATGTTAAAGACAGATCCACTTTCGATGCCTTAAGAACTGTAGAAGACATAATGTATTACTCTAAGTTAAACAATACACCAGGTTTAATGGTAGCTATCGACTTTGAAAAAGCATTTGATTCTGTCAACTGGAATTTTCTTTTTGATACTCTACACTGTTTTGGATTTGGCCCGTCATTCATAAAATGGATAAAAACGTTTTACAGTGAAATCTGCAGCTGCATTATGAATAATGGATACTCAAATGGCTACTTCAAACTTTATAAAGGAGTTAGACAAGGCGATCCGCTGTCAGCTTACTTATTCATTTTAGTTATAGAGATACTATCTATACAAATTCGAAGCCAACAAAACATCAAAGGAATCACATTTGGTAATAAAGAAACAAAAGTTAGTATTTTTGCTGATGACCTCACAGCGTTCCTACAAGACAAAACCTCATATAATAATCTTATTCAACTCCTTAAAGATTTTGAAAATTGTGCCGGATTGAAAGTCAATAAAGAAAAAACTGAAGCATACTGGCTAGGACGTGATCACAAAAACCCAACAACGGTCATTCTCGATGTTAAAGAAATTAATAAACCAATAAAGATTTTAGGTATTTTTTTCACTTATGATGAAAGATCCACTAGCTGAAAGCGCAGCTAATGAGTAAGATGCATGTTACCATATATGGTGTTCATCTCATTCACTTTACTTTTTAAAAACATATTCCTTTCTGATAAATATCGGTACCTAGCCCTAGGCAAAAATTACAACTATTCCATCGATCAAATTAATATGATTATTGAAAAAAAACGTTTAATCTTTACATGTAAAACCATTTGGTGATTTGGAGTAGCAGAGTATGTTTCTTTCGCCACTTCAATCTTTTTCTACTTAAGTAGTTTTCAAAAAGACGTCTTAAGAAGTGCTTCAGACCATCCAAAGTTAATAATCTTACGATCGCGCCATCATTGCAGTAAATGGTAGTAGCTGGCGTGAGAGCTGAGCAAATGAAACGCAACTCGTCCTATTTATACTGGTTATACGGAAATCATCATGCTTACATTTTCAACAATGAAATCACTATTATGCTTGTATTATTATGAATATTTATTTATTTAGAAAAACCTATATATAAATACCAAACAGATATTGGAAAATTTAGGCGCATATTATGACTTTTTATCTTTTGAGTCGCAAACGTTTCACGCCGAGATCTCTCGTGAAATATCTTTCAACACTCGAAGATAGAGGATTCCTATCTAGGCACTCACATGTTTTATCCTCTATTAATTACTAGTTGTACCTGTTGCCAAGTGCAAACGAGCAAGACTTTAACTGATATTTTAATAGAACAAAATGTAAAAACACGACTTTGAATCAGATGTTAATGTAGTGTGATCAGATGACGTGTTTTGAGTAGCGACAACAGTTCCGACATTTCATAATTTCCCCTTGAATCAAGTGAGAAACAACAGTTAAATCTCTGTTTGTAATAACCTTTAGATTTTTTAAACACCATTATTTACTATTTCCTCGGAGACCGGCTAAATGAGAATTATCAGTTAAGGAATTAACTATTAAGGAACACCCTGCTTTTTAAACTTGTAATCCGTATTGACCGACGGGAAAAAAAATGAGATGGGATAAATTCCTACTGTTTCAGAAAGCTAATAAAATAATTATGAATTGTTTATATCTATCACCAGTTCTATACAAAATGTGTTTGCGCTGTTTTTCTTGTCCATTATTTTAATATTCCATTAACTTACATTCCTCGCTGATTCATTTAGATTCTAATAAAATGTTTTATATTTGAAATTTTCAATGAACAGTCTACATTCAAGCAATAACAACTGACGCTCTGATTGGCCTAAATATCTAAAGATCGTTTTATGATTGGCTGATGAGTAGGAAAGTTTTGCTGCTATCTTATGTTGCACGGAAATCAAAATTGTTTCTCCCTACAGCTCATGCGCACACGACTTTCTTATACCACGTGTTTTATCCTTGCTAGTTTTAAAAAGTTTATGGGGCAATGTAATGGGTAACGGTGCATGATAGTCGTTAAGAGTTTTAAAATTATTTCTCAGATTGTTCTCAATTCAAAACATTGTTTTCAAACAACGTAGACCAAAAGGTCGTAAATTTATTTTCGCAAATAAGTGTGAAGTCCGATTTTCAAAATTAAAAAGAAAAGAAATTTTCAACTATCATTGGCTATCATGCACCGTTTGGCCGTAGCTTAACTTTTTTGACGTAATGCAAAATAGAAAATGAGTGATTTCTGGAATTAGGCATCCCCTTGGACCACTAAACCAATTATTGTTTCTGCACAACCAACTAATAATCTTGAAACAAAAGGCATTAAACGCGTCAAAACTAACTGGTCTTTACGGGTTCTTTTTTTTTTATTTTATTTTGATAATAACAATAATAACAACAATAATTGCGGGTGACCAAAGGAGCAAGCAACATTAATCTGTCGAACGCATGCGCAGTATCTAAAAAGAAAGACTAGAATAGAGATTTTTTTCGTCTTCCAACTGGTATGAATGGAATGCTTTGACAAACTTGTTTAACCACTTGGTAAGAGCTTGTTTGATAGGTCGTGATACTTGATTTTGACATGGTCACTCTTGTGACTGTGCACACGTTGACTCTACATTGTTTTTTAAAACAATACTGAAATATGTATTAAAATATGAACCAGTGAGCAGCACTTGGTTCTATACAGCAGCCTTCTCCAGCGGATTTACAAAATTACAACAATACAACGATTTCTTTTTAGCAGCACGTAAATGGGCAAAACAGGAAATTACGCAGCTACTGAATTATGCTTTGTGAAAAGAATTTGGTGTTAAAAAAAGAATTTTATGCTATCAGTGTTAAAGTCAATTATTTTTAGGGGCTTGTGGTTAGCACTAAAAATATTTTTTAAAAACTAAAGATTTTCAAAAGGGTGTTGTATGACTTCCTCAAATGATAATACTTTCTC
>JAPEIX020095901.1:0-17152 GCA_026122405.2 Zoanthus sansibaricus
CTTGGCTAATCACCTCCGAGCTAGCCAATCAGCGTGCGCGAAAAGTACTATTCACTTGTGTGGTATATACTAATTATCAATATTAATCATTGGTGTTATATAAAACGACTGAAAATATTGGTTTAATTGTATAATGCATAATGTATAATGAAAATGTATTGTTTTTATCCACCAAAACAGAGAGAAAAAAACTTCCGGAAATCGACCTTGGATTTGTTATTAGTGCTCGGGCCGCGAATGCTGATGAAAACTTTAGTAAAATGAAAAACATCATCAAAGAAATATACAACGAATATATTCCAAACAAGATTCGCTACAGCATCATAGTCTTCGGAGACCTTCCCTCAGTCCGTCTCCGTTTTGGTGATAAAATCGCCACAGAATCTGAATTTGTAAACATTCTGAATAGTTTGAGAAGACAATCTGGCGGCGCTGCCCTTGATAAAGCTCTCGAGGAAGCGATGAAACAGTTTGACTCCCAAATGAGACTTAATGCAAGAAAAGTATTGATTGTAATGGTTGATGGAAAATCAACAAGCGATTTGGATGATGTGAAAATGAAAGCGCGCCAGTTTGAAGATATTGGTGTACAGTTAATTGCGATATCAGTTGGTAATCCAAGTGAGCCAACAGAGCTCCAGCAGATAATTCCACCTAAAGGGAGTGTGATAGTCGCTAACAAGAGCAATACTGCAAAGGAATTGGCCAAGAAAGTTATTGACAAAGTTATAAAAGGTATGCTACTGTTAAGAGTGCATATTTTCATTCTCATTATTGGTCTCAATCGTCTTTAAAACTCGCTCCTTATAAATGCTGCAGGACTTAAACGAAAAATATAGCTATACTATAGTTTCGAAATTCAGAGAGAAAGAAAGAGAAATTATTATTTATATATCAACTTATTAGATTTTTTTCCCAATATAAAATAGCATTAATCATTTTCGGACATTTTTTATTTATATACTTTTTTGTTAAAATTAAAAACAAGAAAACTTTCCTTTCCTTTCCGACATTCCGGCGTTTCATCAAATTATTTATTTATTAATGAAACTTTTTTTATGGCATACATACATACATACAAACTTTATTGAAGCTTCCTTTGACAGGGCTTTTCAGCCACAATATAATAAAATGAAGTATAAAATAACTTACAATTCATAAAACTATTAACTTATCAATACTATAATCGAAATTAGTCTATAATCTACTCTTATAAAATATCCTTTTGAAAAGGCCACGCTTAAAAATATTAATATTTATACTATTTTTTAGATCAGCAGTAAGAGCATTCCATTGGCTGACTCCCCGATAATAAAAACTACGTTGTCCTGTTGACAACCTGCACCCAGGAATTTCCATACTACTTGATCCTCAAGTATTCCTCCCATGAACTGTGTAACGCTTTTTAAATTATCTACCTAAGTACTCTGGGGCCATACCATTTATACATTTAAAACTTAGTAATAGATCATTGAATTACATCTTTTCAGATACTGTTAACCATTTCAGTATCCTACGGCCTTCAGAAATATGATCGTATTTTCGCAAGCCTAAAATAATTCTTGCAGCGAAATTCTGAACCAGTTGTAACTTATGTATAATATTTATTAGCCTTAGTTGTGTTCTCCCAAACAGCAGAACAATAAAATAGTTTAGTGAATACAAAACTGTTGATTAACAGTGATAACGTTCGCTTATCTAAAAGGTGCTTAATCCTATTTATTGCTACTAATTGGTTAATATATCCAGAAGCTGTCTTAGTAACGTATACATTATAAGTAAGGCATTGGTCTATAAAAACGCCAAGGTCCTTAGCAACAGGAACAGGGGTGATGGTTTTACCTAATAACGTAAGAGAAATTGTAGGAAGCTTCTTACATGAAGCTTCTTACAGCCATACACATGAATACAGACATTGAGACAGATAATCATAAAGTGAATTAGTTAAGCAGGCCGTAGTTATACAAAATTAATCATCTATAAATGGGCTCAAAAAATGAAACCTCGTGTTTCGATCAGGCAAGGAAAGGAATGAGCTTGTCGAAACATACCGCTCCAATGTTTCAACTAAGAGAACCAGCATCTAGTTAGAACAAATGCAAAGCGATTACTTTATACATGCTTCATTCATTCACTTTATTTAACCACGGAATTACCAGCAGCCCAACAAGACTGGTTTACATGTAAGCCGTGCTAACTATAAAAAAATATATAAAACAATAGTTACAGAAAATTCTCGTAAAATACTTGTATAACAGGGTTAATAATGCTATATAATAATACTAATAATACTAGATAAAAATATGTTTTAATAAAATATTCTATAAGCTAGCTAAGCAGAATGACGACTGAAGTCGGTTTTGACGGACTGGACAGACTCAATTTGGCGCAAACGCTCTGGTAGGCTGTTCCAGGTTATAGCGCCGCTATAAATGAAGCTCTTTTTAAGAGATTCAGTTCTTGGCCGAGGAAGTACAAATTTTGACTGCGCTCCCCGTAAATTATAATCTGTCGAGTCTCCACGCTCGTAAAA
Source organism: Zoanthus sansibaricus (assembly GCA_026122405.2). NCBI lineage: Eukaryota > Metazoa > Cnidaria > Anthozoa > Zoantharia > Zoanthidae > Zoanthus > Zoanthus sansibaricus. The sequence goes on from JAPEIX020095901.1 coordinate 2,534, forward strand.
AGCTCCGTTAAACTGGTTGGTTCGTTATCATTTGTTACTTTGTGCATCATCACTGCTTTGAGGTTGAATCTTTGCTTTTCTAGTTTTTTCCAGTTTAATAACCCCAGAACTAGGCCAGTACTAGCTCTATGATCAGTACCCAAGATTAGCCTTGCCGCTCTGTTCTGGAACTTTTGTAACCTTTCGGATAATACTTTTCCCAAAGAGTCCCAGACCTCGCAGCAATAATCTAAGTGCGATTTGACAATTGAATTATAAATTGTTATTAGAGTATCTGTGGGTACGTATGGCCTAACTCTTTTAATCACACCTAGTCCTGAGGTTACTTCTTTGGAGATGTGCTCAACATGTTCATCCCACATTAAATTTTCGTCGACTACAACCCCAAGTGTTTTACTGTGAGTGACCCTTTTCAGTTCATTATCGCCGATTAATAAAACTGGTTTTTCCTCTAATTTGTGCAAGCGTTGCCTAGTTCGTATTAACACATATTCTGTTTTAGCAACGTTTAAATGTAATTTGTTTGCCTTGAGCCAATTGCTGATTCTAGTTAATTCTTGGTTGGCCTTATTTTCGACGTCATTTTTGTTTCAACCACTCACCGTGATACTGGTATCATCCGCAAATAGGCATGGGTTGCACAGTCTAGGCAAATCGGTAAGTCGTTAATAAACATTAAGAACAAAAGGGGTTTAAGAGCGGACCCTTGCGGTACCCCGCAAGTGATTATTCTTTCTTTAGACGTTTTATTCAGTACGATACACGATTGTGTTCTATTAGTGAAGTAGGACTGCATTAAACGCAATGAGTAGCCTCCAATTCCAAATCTTTTCATTTTCTGTAAAAGAATTTCATGATCTACTGTGTCGAAGGCTTTTTTTAGATCAATAAAGATAACAATGTTAAACAAGCCTCAATCAAGAGTTTGTGGAATTAAGGAGCGCTGTCATGGTTGAATGCAGTCGTCTGAAACCGAATTGCTCGTTTGTTAATTAATTGTAGATAGAATGGTAGTCATAGAGCAGGTCATAGAGAATTCGCTCAAACACCTTGCTGATTACGGGGAGAATAGAAGTAGGTCTGTAGGTGTCTAACTCATCTCTAGCTGACTCGGGCTCTTTTCCAGTCTGTAGGAGAAGACCCCGAGTCATTTATACAATTAAAAATAAATGCCAAAGAGTCAGACATTACAGGGGCCGCGCTTTTCAAAATTTTGGTTGAAATGCCATCCAGCCCTGTAGCTTTTAGCCTCCTTTGCAGCCGTCTTAGTGTGACTCGCCTTACTCCCCCCACAAAACGTCACGTGCCTCTCAGAATCTGGGAGATTACAAATAAACAATTCGAGGGAGAAGCAGTTAAGTGTGAAATTTGTCGCAACTTAGCCCAGTGATGAAAGAGAAGTGATAAATTTCACACTTAACTGGTCCTTCCTCGAATGGGCTTGCTTGGTTAGATTGCTTTGGACTTAGCCCCGTGATGAAAGAGAAGTGATAAATTTCACACTTAACTGGTCCTTCCTCGAATGGGCTTGCTTAGTTAGATTGCTTTGGAGGGTAAAACAAACTTCTCAAAGCAAAGTGTTTTGGTAAATACATCGTTGCAAAGCTGCTTGCTTACTATCCTTTCTTTCTCGGTTAATCGATTAAAATAATAAACAGCTTTGCTGTTCCCCATTGTACAAATAGTCGCAAAGGCTGGTAGTGGTAATGGTTTTTATCATCTTCTGAAAAATCCAAGATTTTTAAAGGTATTTGGTTAACTCGGATTCGCTGCTCCAGTATACCGGTAAACGAGTATACTCGAATCCGGAAGAAAATCTACACAATGGTTTTACACAAAAAACACAAAAATACAAGCACACGATTAATCATATTTTATTTATAAAATTATGACTACAAAATGAGGGGCGGGAGTAGTTACAAATATCAGTATAATATTATGAAGATGGTCCGTTTGAGGATTATGTGTTTCGCCGGTGGACTCATTAATCTTGGAGCAGTTGGGGCACTTGCAATGAAGTGCCTCATCGTGTTCTTGAGGAACTAGAATAAAAGAAGTAAGAGAAGTATTATCAAGGGAACAACGTGATCAAGCTTTAGGCGCTGTATATTTGGAGAAGAGTTGTTCCAGGTAGAAGGGCCACCCGTCAAAACGAGTTATCCTTGACAATATAACTCTCCATACATTCATCTTTAACGCGAAGCAAGCCATTTACGCGAAATATACAAACTTGACTCGGCTTGCCGGGAAGATGAAAGGGGTACCTTTTAGCATAGGACTTTTTTCATGTAAACAAAACATTTGCTCACAGAGCTTGCGCGATTGGTTGTTCTCATTAAGCAATGGAGGGAAAATCGAAAGGTTGTAGGAATATATGAAATGGTGTTGGAAGTAACAACATGTTTAAAAGAATATATCTATCAAAACGTTCTAGTTGCTTTTAGATTTGACCGTACTTAAATTTTAAAAGCGATAAGATGCTCGGTATAATGTTGATTCTACCGAGACAGTAACCCTTCTCATTCAATATTACCGGAACAACTCTTCTCGATATAAATGGGGCCTTATGGATTACATACATTAAAAGCGGCATCGGTGTTTCAACAGAAACAGTTTTACAAATGGACAAGTTTTGCACCGTAAAAAATTGAATTATTAACTGACTTTTAGGAGTGGAGTCCCTCGTCGGAGTGCCATCTCTTTCTTCCTTTTTTTGTGCTTTTTTCATTATATCTAGCAATAAGAAGAAAAAATAAAAAGGTTGGTAAATTTTAGCACTGAAGATCTTAAGAGAATTGTATAACTGAACCAAGCTGATCAATATCTGAACAGATCTAGACATGAACTATATATTACATAGCACAAAATATGCCAAGCCAAACCGATTGTTGGTTTTTTATGTTTATAATTTTTTAATGGAAGAGTTTGTTGAAAAGAAAAAGAAAAAAGTGTCGCTACAGCCTCGAAAAACCTGTATTTGGTATCTACTCGGAACCTCGTAAGAGGCTTAGAGACAGAAAAGTTCTACTGAAATGAAGAAAGTATTGGGCCTTTGCGATTTTCACGCCGTTACCCTCAAATCTATTAAGTTGTCAATGTGGTGGTCCCTGGTTAGCATGCCTGACTAAAAGAACAGGGAGACCTGGGTTTGAGTCCCGCACAGGGCAAAATATTAATTTTTTTGGAGTTTGTTGAAAAGAAAAAAGTATCGCTACAGTTTGCTTATATTATATTTAATTTTGCTCTAGTTTCCCTATTAAGCAATCGACATTTGTGTAAAATTTGAAATAGTATCACGAAGGCATGATCTAAATATGGATAACAACAAGGACGTAATCCATATTACAGAAACCAATTAACATGTATTAGCATTCCCATTGTGTTCTTATCTGTTATCTCTTTTGTTTTATTGTACACTGTTTTTTGATGTATTCAATGTTTTTGCATGATTTACTCAATTTGAGAAAGGCCGTAAAATGACAACTGAGAGCTCATATTTAATGTTATCTAGAGATCGTTTTCATAATTTTTTATTAATAAGGACTATTGTGTTGAACTATTGGTCTTTTAGTCGTGTTGTTATTTGTATTTTTTGAGGTGTAATCATTACCAGTTTTAATATACTGCTTGAAGCTAATATGCAATGGATGTTCAATAGGAGGGGAATCAACGATTCTTATCCACTTGATATACGAAGATCAGTGACACTCACCGTGCCCCTTATGGTCCAACGTCCAGCTGAGCCTCGCCCGGTACTGTTTCAAGCCAATCCGCTATAAAACGGGTCTGTTACGGTTTGAGAACATAAAATTTCAAAAGTATGTACTTTGGCCTCGGTCAAGCCGCTACATATAAGCCAACCAACATCCAATGGGTTAATAATAATAATAATAATGATAATAATAATAATAATAATAATAATAAGTTGTTATTAAGAGTTGTTTCATTATGGCGGAAGGACGACAACAACACCAGGCAAGCGGAAGGTTGCGGTAGAGTGAAAGGATGAACATCGATTTGTTGGAGTGTAAAAAGATGGCGTTGGAACTGGTGAAGTCAGAGAACCCACCACGGTAGGAAAATGGGAGAAAGATGGGCTACATGCAAGCCCAGTGGATAGAGAACGGATATGGTAATTTGGCTTTGACTAAACAGAATCTACGAGATCAGGCCGCTATACTCGAGAAATCTCTCGGTACCATCTCTTCTTGTAACATTTCATAATGTTCTCTATGCAGGACCATAAGTGCAAGTACTTTTACCTTGAACTACTACAACAGTGCTTCAACCTGTTACCTAACTTCTCCACGCCTCGTGGCACATAAGGTCTCCACAGAGTTCCTCCTTCGATATCCTTCTTTGTTTCCAGCCCTTCTGTTTCCTTGGTCCCACGATTTCCAACACGCCTCCGTTTCCTTTTCTACTGTTAACCTCCATGTTGTTTTGGGTTGCCCTCTTTTCCACTTTCCCCCTGTTGTCCAGGTTAGTGCTACGTTATGGTTCTCTTGGTCTTGCCTTAAAAGGTGGCAGATCATCTTCCATTTGCGCCGCTTAACTTCCGTGCTCATAGGTTTCATGGTTGTTTTTTGCAGCAACTCTTCGGTACTCATGTGCCCCTCCCATCTAATTTGTAGTATTTGCCTGAGACATTCTGGAATTTGTCCACGATCTTACTATCTCCTTTATTCATTTTCCATGTCTCGCAGCCATATAGAAGGACTGGTACAACAAGTATTTTGAAGAATCCAAGCTTTTGTTCCTCTTGATATATAGCTTGACTTCCAGATCTTCTTTAACCTTACAAACGAACCTCTAGTTTTCGATACTCTATTCTTCAGATCTTTCATTCTTCCTCCTTCTTTGCATACTGTTGCTCCCAAGTAGCTAAAGTCTTCAACGTATTCGATATCGTGCTCTGTGACAGTTATCTCTTCTTGGTTACGGGGGTTAATTCTCATCATTTGGTCTTTTCTGTATTGATCTTGTATCCAACCCGTCTGGCTTCTAGATCTAATTTGTTTAGTTTGGCCTGCATTTGTTGTCGAGTTGACGACAGCAGTGCTAAGTAGTCTGCAAAATCGAGATTGTTTAACTTAGATGTGAACTTCCACCGTATGCCTTCTTCGCCTCTCCCAACTGTTGTCCTCATAACCCAGTCCAGTACAATTAGAAACATGAATCTCGAGCTGTTATCTCCATGCTTAACTCCTGTTTTAACATCGAACCACTCTCCTCTTTCTCCTTGATCTTCAACTGCACATTGAAATCCTTCATAAAATAGTCTTACTATTCTGATGATCTTCTCTGGGATTCCATATCTTCTCATTATTATTCAGAAGCTGTTCCAATGGGTCGAGAGTCAAACGCTTTCTCAAAAATCACAAATCCTACATATGTTGCTTGCCATTCATTTACTTGTTCGAGAATGTTCCTTAACACAAATACTTGCTCCGTCGTTCTTCTTCCTCTCCTGTATCCTGTTCATGTCGCAATCTCTTGTCTACGCCATTCCGCACGCGGTCAATAGTTATCCTACTAAGTGTTTTCCCATAACTGACATTAGGGTCATCCCTCTATAGTTCTTGCAACCTTTGAGATTTCCTTTCTCCGGAAATTTGATGATAATTCCCTGTATCCACTTAGATGGGATCTCTTCTTCTCTCCATACGTTCTGCAACAATTGGTGGATTTTGTCGATCGAAAATTGTCCACCAGTTTTCAACATCTCAGCAGTAGTTGGGTCAATGCCTGGTGTTTTGCCATTTTTCAGAGCTTTTATTGCTGACTTTACTTCCTCCTTTGTTGGTTCTTCCGTTCCTATTTCATTCATGACATCAGGCAAATCGAATCCGCTCTCTTTTTGTTATTCCCTGTCTGTTTCTGTTTTGTCCTTGTTTGTCCTGATTATCTGCAGTCTGTAACAACGCTACATTTTTTGTATATATATAGGTTAATATTTATTATCAAATTTATATTTAAAATTACATATTTTAACATGGATTATATAACTAGTTAAATTTACAATATTTATATTTATTTTTTAGGTTTTTTTATATAGTGTCCTCAATTAGTTGTAAAACTAAATACCCTGACACTTTAATAAAGTTTATGTATGTATGTATGTATGTATGGATTGGGTGGTTATCCTCGATCAAGTACCTCCTCAAATTGCTCAGTCCATCTAGCTATGATCTCTTCTTTACTACTTCTGGTATATCCTTTTTTATTGAGGATGGCAACGGTTTTTCTTGCTTTCTCATTACATAGTGTCTTTGTTAATCTATGTAATGTTCTCATTTGGTGAGTACTGGCTGCTTCTTCTGCCTCTTTAGCGATATTGTCAATCCATTTTTTTCTGATCAGATCTTAAGCTTGACTTTACCTCTTTCTTTTAGTCTGCATACTTCTTTCTAAGCTTCTTCTTGATCCTCTCAGAGTGGGATCCCAAGATCTTCTTGTAAGTATCTCCTCTCTCACTAATGAGTTTCCAGGATTGTTCGCTGATCTATGGTTTCTTCTTCTTAGGTGGTTTTCCCAGTACTGTTTCTGCTGGCTCTTTGTATGCTTTCTCCATCATTTGAATTTCACTATCTACCCCATCCTCGCTTGAGTGTTCTAACTCTTTCTTTTTGTAACACTTGATACCTATTCTTCAACGTGATACTGGTCGTCTTGGCGATGCCTTCCTCTCCGAGTTTCTCAATGTTGTACTTTTTCCTTGTTTTACCTTTGTCTTTTGGTTGGTTTTTAAGGCTTAGCTTGACTTTCATACACACTAGATAATGGTCGCTTCTGTTATCTACTGATCGCAATACTCTGGTATTGTTCACCGATTTCCTGTATCTTTTGTTGATGAGGATCTGGTTGATTTGGTTTCTCGTTTTTCCATTCGAGGATACCCAGGTAGACTATTCATATCGCTTAGCGCACATAACCTTTCTGCGTTCATCGTTCCGTTGTCCTACTCCGTGGTTCCTCACCACTGTCTCGTAGTGGTCGTTGTTTTCGCTAACCTTTGCATTCGTATCGCCAGTTATTATCAGCATGTCATGAGTTTTACAGCATGTCATGAGGTTTGCATCCATCTAACACATCCTGCAGTCATGTAGAACTCGGTTTGCTCTTGGTCATTCGCATCTTCTGTAGGTACGAATACGTGTACTGTTTGTCATCTTGATGTGTGCTGAGTAGAATCTTGCTTTGATGATCCGCTGATTGGGCTCCAGTCCATCATGGCTTTTGTTGCAGTCTTGGACATCAAAATACCTACCCCTCTTCGATGAGTGTTATCATCCCTTCCAGCGTAAATAATGGTCTCGCCGCTTTGAAATTGTGTTTTTCCTTGACCAGTCCAATGGGTTTCACTTTAGCCCATCACATCCATATCTCCCTTAGCCATTTCCCTTGCTACCTGCACAATGTTTCCACTTCGCACATTCCAGTTACTAATCTTGGTGATCTTCTTCGGGTGTATTAGTTGGCCTGAGGGGGTCCTGTTGGCTTTGTCCCTCCAGCGTCACGGGCTCTTCGTTATTTGGACGAGTAGCCACTGGACATCTGAGAACTAATGAATTGTCTCTGCTTCTGGTTTCGGTAATAATAGTGTGGGTCAGCTTTGCAAACTAGAAGTTAAATTGGTCTCACCTAAAACGCTACCACAAACACCTGTTCCAAGCTAGGCCAAAGAGGGAGAGATCATTCGGCCCCTAAACCATAAATGAATGATCCCTTGCCTATCTTGGAAGAAAGTGGAACAGATAGCTTCAAGAATAACAAAAATTTTGCAATGTCCGTGTTGTTTTTCTGCGGAATGCGAAAAATTGACGTCCCTTCTTGGATGCCGATCACTGGAGACCTGTCGCTGAAAAATCTATAAATCAAAAACCATTATTGGAAATCTGTCGCAGGAGATCTATCGTTGCTGGAAATCTGTCGTTGGAGAGCTATGCGACTAGTTTATCATCCGCTTAACATTACAGGATCTGACGATAAGCGCTAACTAGTAAATTCGTGAAAAAAATTGAGCTATTCGATGCAACTTACCTTTCTGAAATCTTCCCTCAACTGGCAGCCAGAGACTGATCTGCTTTATATATACACCCAAGTGCTATTATATAGAGAGAAATGACGTAGAAATACCCGATTGGCCCATTTCTAAGCGAACCGTATTTGATTGGTTTGAACAAGAGCTTAAATATGTAGCTGCAAGTATTTGGTTTCCTAATTTATGTGGTTTAGGAATGGCGGGAAAAACTTCACATGAATTAGTTCTTGAAAAATAGGCGGGAAATTTCTCTAACTTTTTTGAAACGGCATTGTCGGCACAGTCTTCTTTTTATGCAGTTGATCAATTATAGAATAAATGGAAAGAAAATAAAAATTAGTACCTTTAAGATGAGGGTCGCGAAAAATATAAAGGAATAGTCCATGTTTTGATCCTTTCGCTATCCAGCTCCACTTTCTGCCTTTTGTGGTGTCTACGTAAGACAAACAGAAATGGCGGGATACGTTTTTACGATTTTTTAATTTTAGATTGAACAAGCAATACGTGAGATATGAATGAAAAAAAGTTTACAATTATTTTAAATATCAAAATTTATTGAACACGTTAGCTATTATTGATAAAATTCGCCAATAAATTGGAGTTCTTGAACTGAAATCTGTACTGCTACTGCAATGGAGAAGGAAGCATTGTTGTCTGGAAATTCGTGACCTCAATTACCTAAATTTATTGAGCACTTTAGCTAAAATTTCCTTTAGTATTGAATTTTTTGGATTGAAATCTGAACTACTGGCGAACGTAGCAAGTTTTTCCTTGCAGTATGCAAGCATAAAAGTTGAAATATTCAACACTAGCTACGATAAAATATTTCTCTATTTGAACACTTGGGTTGGAATATGACTGTACTGGCGATCGAAACATTGTTTTAGCTTTGCTTGTTGTCTTCAAGCATAAATTTTGAAAAACTATGCAAATTCATTATAGAAGGCTTTAGCTACGATAAAAATTTTTGTTAGTAATATTATTGATGCTCTTGGAGTGTAATTGTGAACTAGCGCCGTACTCATTGAAGCAATGAATTGATTGCCAAAGTGAAACTGTTTTCGGCTTGTTGTTGGTAAAGCATAGATTTTAAAATACCGTATATATTGAATACTGTAGCTACTAATAAACGCCAAATTTTAATCTTTCTGGTCAGATCTTAAGATGAAAACTGTTTCTAGATAAAAAAATATTTCAAAACAGTGTGTAACTTGCTTTTGTCAGTGATAGAAGATTTTGCCAGGTTCAAACAACAAGTGAACAACAAATTCTGACCAGTCTTCGAACAAATGAACTAGTACACGAGAAAGATTGTCGTAGTGCGTATTTATATATATCATCAAAATTATTTGAACGACTATATGGATAACATTAAAACCTAAAAATTATAGCAATTGTTGTAGCATGTAAAAAGGAGAGCAATAATTCTTTCACAACATCAAAATTTGTACCTTGCCTCACTGACACCAGTCGAATGATATCCTGTCCTTTCTTTGGCGCTAAAAAGATTAAAAAAAGAAAAATATATGCCTTAACAGTAAAACACTTTTTAAATAAATTCTTTTACTAAAACATAATCAAAGATGTTCAGCCTTTGACTCTTAAAAACGATATATTTCAGATTGACAAAAAGCGCGGGAAAATATACATCAAGCGAATATGAAGAGATTTTCGACTTTAGTGTTGTGTGCTATCTTGTCATACTGCATACATTCTATCTTTGTTTTCAATAAAAATACCAAAATGTGCTGTCCAACTAACGTTATACATTCTAACAAAGAAATATGGTGAAATATAAAAAAGGAGGCGAATAATATTACCCATTTCAACAACGTCCAAAAAACATACCTCGCTTCAAAGACTTCTCGCTTCACGCCGGCGCCTAGCCTCTTCATGTGTTGTTGTACGTACATTTCTTCCTTACCGAAGGCAAAGTTCGGTTCTTCGTCTATGGAAAGAAATGAAAGATTATATTTAATAGTAAACCAATTCTTAAATAGTTCCTTGAAAATAACCATGATTTACCCTTTTCAGGTTTTATAAAGACACAAAACGGGCGGGCTTTTTCACTAAACTGAAATTTGATCAAAAACATTGGCTATTTTATATTTGAAAACTTAAAAAAGTAAAAACTAGATCTTTGCAAAGAAAGTTTATAATTGTAATTATAATTTTTCTTTTCACCTACCTTTTTTCTAAAGCCAAATGTCGAATTCATCGCTCAGTTCCTCATCCCTGCACTTTTATTCGTACCGTAGAGCTGTCTTAGAAATGAAAGCGACAGTGGAAAGTCACGACTGAAATGTATCCTGCCTTTTCTTTGACACGGAGGTAAAAGCATGCTTTTGATTGGCTGGTTTGATAGATAGCAAAGCCAAAGGTCATTGATTGTTGACAAGGCTTTGTATGTTTCGCTGCATGAGGTCACGAATTTCCACGCATGCCTGGTTAAGGCTTATGACAGCCACCAACGTGAGCAATTCCAAATCTTTATTAAATCACTTAACGTGATCTCCAAGTCTGAACAGAAGACGTTCCATTTCGCCGTCGATAGCGACAGGATGTTTACAAAGTGACAAGAGGGTTTCTGTCGAGAACTTTCGGGGATTAATACTTCTTCACAACTCGGCCTATTTTAATTTTGAAGTAATTGGAAAAAAGTCGCTGGTAAGTGTTTTTTATAAGTTCCATTGTCATATGATCGTAGAAGCACAAAGGATAACAATACTTTCAAATATGCGAAAAATGTTATTATTCTCGACAAGTTTCGGCATATCTTATGCCATCTTCAAGAGTAAGTTACAAAGGTCGTTAGAAGTAAATGAGTTTCAGCGTTTAGACACCAGAAATAAGTTTTTAATCTCTTTCTGATTGATGGACTGGCAATGGGCTCTCTTTTAGCTCCTGTACTTGAAAACTTGTTTATGGGTTATCATGAGCAAAATTTCTGACTATAATGGACCTAAAGTTTTATACTTCAATAGATATGTAGATGACATTAATTGTGTTTTTAACAACGAGGATGACGCTATGTTATTCTTCCAATATTTAAACACAAGGCATAAGAATATTAAGTTCACCTTTGAAAAAGAGGTCAATGGAAAGCTATCTTTCCTTGACATCCTAATAAATAACTCAGGTGGTAAATGTGTCACTTTGGTTTTTCATAATAAAACATTCACTGGTCTTCTCACTACTTTCTTAAGTTTTACATCCTTTAAATATAAAATTGGTTTAATTAAAACTTTAACTGATAGGGATTTCAAAATTAACAACACAAAAGAGAGTTTTCAAAATGATTTAAATGATTTAACTGTAACACTTAAATGCAACTCATTTCCGGCTCATGTACAGTAATAGATAACACTGTAAAACAATACCATAACAAAAAATTAATAATGACACTAACGGCTCTGGTAATGCCCTCTCTCTAAAGAACTCAACTGATCTTCGGTTTTTCAAATTGTTTATGAATTCACTTATGCTGGATGTAACACGAGTTTTACTAATATGCAAGCCTGCGAGCCATGCGAGCCATGGTTTATAACACTGTATTTTAAGATATACATGATGCAAGTTACATTTGCGACATGTAGTGGTGGCTATAGATGATTTTAGATGATTATAAAACATGAATATATATTCATTTATATATAGTCTAGTTTTAGAATCATTCTTAACATAGCAAAAAGAGACAACTTTCTTAAATACGAAGATAACATAAAAAAAACGTAATTATCAAAAAAATAATTAACAAATTTACTATCCCCCAGGGGAGGTGAATAGTGGTGGATATCTACCAAGATGCAAAGCATCAATGAATATATCTAGCGCTAAACACCGACCCTGAGGAGGACAGTTGCTTTAGCAGTTACCAAAATAAGGAGATAAAAATGCATTTTATTTTCAAAAAAACAATACAACATATTAAATCTTTTTTCTATTTTTAGCATGTGTGCTTCCCGTCATTTTGACTTCCGCCTCAAAATCAACTAACAATCATGGATATCGCGAGTTAAGGGAGCCAATCAGAGCATGCAAAAATTGGTACTGTTTACTTGATAAATACTAAAAAGAAATATCGAAGGATTAATTATTGAAACTTAGGCATTTAGTGAACATGAAAAACGTTTTAAATGGGCATCTTACTTACCTCACTTAAATGATTTCAGAAGCAAATGCCAAAAAAAAATTTTTTTTCTTTTACTGCTAATTTGTTCCAGTTGAAATAAAAAGATCCACCTCTTTGGTAACGTGCCAAGAGTGCCAAGAAAGAATGCAGTATAAAAGAAATGGGGTCTGCAAAGGTGTGCGTTCAATCGTTATGGGCCTGCGTACTAGAAAAAACTTGCATGTGAGTGCACGCCAATAATTTTCTGCCTAAACGGAAACTGTTTTTTAAAAACACAAAAGCATTGGACACCTTATTTCCAGACAAAGGTTCAAAGAGGGTGTGAATGGGGTTAACCGACTAGCGACAAAGGGCGAAAAATCTTACTGACTACCGACAAAACGAGAAAAAAATTACCGACTAACGACAAATAGATTCTAACCAAAAACCCACATGGTCAGACGTTATAGGGATGTTTGTATTGAAAAAGAACAGGATTTTGAATTTATTTCTTGCTCAGGAAATGTTCAGATCCTTTAGTGGGCTCAATTTCACTAGACGTAACCACATTAACTCCAATTTACTTCAAAGCCCCGGGATCCTCCTTTTCGAGGAGCAACGGGGGCCATTTTTAGAATAACGGCTCGTAATGGAGCTTATGAGACGCCCTGCAGTCTCACTTTTAGTTTTCTAGAATAGGGGATTGTAATCGAACCATCGAAACACCCTGCTGTTGTGATTTCATTGCACGTTGTTTGTTCATGAGTGGGATTGTAAAAGTTTTTTAATTTCGAAAAGGTGAAGAGATCGCCATCGATCGGCATAAAGGAGTATATGAATTACAAAAAACATCTCACGGAGTTTTTAGGATTAAAGGAGCAAGCACAGCAATATGGAATTGGCGGATTCTCGATAAAGATATTTCGCCTGCGAAATCGTGTACGCCGGTAAATGCGAAAATTTTGCACTTGATGAATATGAGGAGTAACTACAGAATACTCTGACACGACCCCGCCACCGCTACTGTTCTTGATTTAACCGCGCATCTATTTTTAAAGAATGCCAGATGCGCAGGAATAAATTAGGCAGTGACTATACGTCCGGCAGCCGGACATGATCTTCAAATTGCTAAACGTCCGGCAGTCCATATGTTTTAAAGAGTCAAACTTTTGAATTTTATAACGTGACATTTGGAAAAATTTTCGCCAGACGTACACAATCTTCAAATTACTAAACGACCGGCAGTTATTTTTGTCCTATATTTATCACTTTAAAACTCACTCATATTCAATTGAAAATGCTTCTGTGCGAGCCAAAGTTTCGAATTTTGTGTTTTACTTTGGCTCGTGTGGAAGCGCTTGAAGCATCTATATAAACTCTGAACGGCAGTGTCTGGCGAAAGTTTTTCCAAGTGTCACGTTTGGATGATTCGCATACTATTTATATACAGAGCCAACAGAAAACATAAAATTCGAAATTTTGGCTCGTGTGGAAGCGCTTGTGGCTTCTAAATAAACTCTATACATTTTCAATTGAATATGGTTAAGTTTTCAGGAGATACATTTAAAATATATGGACTGCTGGACGTTTAGTAATTTGAAGACCATGTCCGCTGCAGGACGTCACAGCGAATAAATTATCGACGGTAGCAGGGTATTCTGAAGTTAAGCTGAATATGAGACAGATTCGGATGACGAGGAATCAGTTTTGAAGAACATCCAGAGCTTGTCAACAGAGCGTGTGATACATAGCCGGGCACTGGGCTGTTCATGCATTTGTGCATTTCGACATGTAAGAGGTACTAAAACTAATAATAGTTATCAAATCCATTTTATGGTACAGATTGATATGCATGGCAGAAAAATTGTTGATAAAAAATAAATAAATGAAAACAAAGCCACGAGAGCCATTAAATAATAAATGAAATGTGTTTTTGTGGACGTCTTGGAAAAAAAATTCCGCAGCTTACAAATTTACGTATCCCAAGGGCTAGAGTAGGCGTTTCACTCTTTTTCTAATATACTTCTCTTATTTACTTCGATGCCTGGTAATCGACAGGAAAACAAATTCACATCTATAATAAAAACTTTGGTGTATTGTATCGGTATATTAAATTTGCAAACAATAAAGGGGTAGATGACCACGTTGCTAAAATAATCAAAGTTAACGAGATTAAGTGCAATCAAATAATGAATTACTACAAGTTTTACACGTCTAGAGGTTAAAGTCTTAAAACTGCGCAAATTATATAATAAATGTGAATGATTAACTTGGATTTTTAATAATTAACTGAGATTTACCGACAACCGACAAAGGTCAAAAATTTTAACCGACAACCGACAAAATAGTGAAATTTTAACCGACAACCGACATTTGGACCCCCCCATTCAGACCCTCTTAGAAGAGGGTAAATTAAGAAACCGGAGCAAACTCATTTCCGGATCGGAACTCGATCCGGTATCAT
>JAPEIX020095902.1:0-10351 GCA_026122405.2 Zoanthus sansibaricus
ATCACTGATGAAGGCTTAATTATTAGCCGAAACGTCTGATAAAAATAAAGAATATCAAGAGTCAGTGGCAAACCTTTTGTTATGGAAACTATGACATCTCCTGACTACACCTATTCCATTTTTAAACACATTCAGTTTACTCTGTTTGATCAATTTTCATGTTCTCAATACCAAATGTATTATTTTGTATGCGTTATGTAGGGAGACGTTGGGTGCTGATAACCGACTAGGACTAAAAGCGTTAAAACTCGAAACAGCGGGTTAGCATTCACTTTAAACCTTTATGGCATTTTCAATTGTAAGTTAACAGATTTATTAAACCAACCGGAAGATTTTACAAAACGAATAAAAAATGTTCTGTTTATATTTTACCCCACAGAATCAGTAAACGGACTGCCAAAAGCTCATAGATTTTTATAGCAGATAAAATTTTTAATGTAACGATCCACATAATATTCTAAATACATTTATTGGCTTTTCGTTGACTAAATGATGACTCAGTCATGGTTTCGCCAATATAATTAGTTTTTGACGCTTCTTAAAAAACCGGAAAATAACGAAGATCATCAGCGAGAAGAAACAACACGTAATTTATACAATTTTCTAATGTTTTAATTATTTCCGTAAGTGGTGGAACACTGCCGTGTTTCTCTCACAACGAGTAGTCGTCTCTACGAGTGGTAGACCCCACAAGTGAATTGCAAGAGGGGCAGGCCCAAACTGACATAGCGGTTATCTGTTGAGGCTGAGCTGCAAGACGTGAGGCTGACGTAGTTAACAAGTGAGGAACTGTCAAACGGAGGTTCCTAGTGGGAACGCAAAGTGCCAGCTGTGCACCAAAGGATGAGAAAGTGGCAAATAATGTTCAACATGGTTCGTATAATACCCTTTGTTTACATTTCCAAAGAGTCTTCATTATAGAGTTAGCTTTTTAGTTTTTTTTTAAAGTACCGCATGAGATCTCTAAAAATGCAACTTCAATAGAGACAACTGGTGCATGTATTTTGGAAAAAGATGGGAGCTTTATAAATGCAAGCTCTAATGTCCTCCATTCGGCGCTTCTCGTGTTTCAGTTTTTATAGAACAGACTGTAATGTTAGGTTCTTAGATTTTCCACAGATTTTGAAACTTTCCGAGTTTTGGAATTTTGTTTTCAAGTTCTAAAACTAAAGATTTTTCTTAAAAGCCCCGTGAAAGGAGATAGAAAAAAAGATAACCTACGGACAATATGGATACATTAATACAAATACTGATAACATACATCATCTGTTATGGATCCTTTCTTTCTTTTTCTTTCCCTTCTCTTCCGCTGTTCATCAGCTTTCTTCTCGGCTTGGCGCATCAAAACTGCACAGAAGAGTTTTTGAAACAATCAGTGTATTGTGGACGGTAATTACATTAAATTTGAAAACGTAAACCAAACTTTCCTTTTGCAGGTCAAGAAGTTTTAAAACATCTCAAAGTTTCAAATGCACCCAAATCCACACTTCCCTTTGCGTTTAAAATTGATAACAAAAAACACGACCAATACAACACAGAATATTTTATAGAAGTCTGCGTTCACTTACATTTGCTTTCGAGTTCAGCGTCGTCCAACAGAAGTGATACTACTTCTTTAGGTTTGAGAGCATCTGGTTTGAAATGGCCACCGGATATCACCATGCGCTGAATCTGGGGTTGGAGACAGACGACAGACATAGTTTTAGAGAGACATAGTTAATAGTATCAGTCCAATCATATGCAATAATAAACTTGAGTCGTATTTTTGGGGCCATTATATTGACCTCAGCAGCTTCAACACAGTAGTTTCGTTGGGAGCTAAAAGTGCTCAGCAATGACCACAAAGGTCATGGGCTCGAATCCTGTGGAAGCCTGGATCCTATTCTAGGTTTCTTTATCGTAATTACTGAAGCTTTGAATGAAACCGCTGTACAAATGTAATCAATTGAAAGTAATCGTTCCTACACTGAAAAGGCGTTGATGGAACTACTAAAAATGACCTACGCATGTCCTAAACATTTGTGATGTCATTACTTAGTTGTTAATAGGGTTATACTAGTACCGCAGAGCTCACAGATTCAAATTCAGTTGATTTGATCATTTGTGAGAATTGTAAAATTCTCGAACAAGTGAAATCCCTTCAATTTGTCTCAGGTTTTTACTGACTGATCTCGAATTCTCCCAAACGTTCGCCCCGGTTTTCACCAAGCCATGAAGGCACGGAGAATATGTTATATTGTTCAAATAACAATAATTTTTGTATACCTCGCTCTTTTCTTTGGCTCTTTGAAGAATCCTTTCTTCAATTGATCCTTTTGTCACAAGTCGATATACTGTCACTTGCTTCGTTTGTCCCAAACGATGAGCGCGATCCATCGCCTTTCAAAAGAAATACATGCAATTCACGTCGTTTGATTTGTTAAGGTTTAAATGAGTTAGAATCACTTTGGCCATAGCTGTTTTAACCGGGGTTGCCACTATTTACTTGATGTAAAATTCATGGACTTTTAAATGATTTTCCAGGACCTTTTCAAGTAAATCCAGGATCTTATCTATCAATTAGAACCTGAATGCTTTACACATGTTTTTCAAAACAAATTTTATTATTCGGCTTTACCGAACTGGCTGATCCTGAAAATGAAAAACAACCAATGACAAACCACTTTTAGAAAAAAATCAGGCCCTGTGAAGTTGCGGTTTTTGTTTTACAACGCTGTTGTACCAACACAATTTTAACTAACAGCATATTTTTATTATTTTTGGAAATAATGAAAGAAATTTTTTGCCTTTTCCAGGATTTTCAAGGACCACGACCCAAACTCAAGGACATTCCAGGGTCTGGCACTTTTTTCCCCCATTCCAGGACTGTCCAGGATTTTCAAGGACCACGACCCAAATTCAAGGACTTTTCAGGACCTAGAAATCTTGTCCCCAAAATTCCAGAACTTTCCAGGATTCAAGGATCGTGGCAACCCTGTTTAACACTTGAACTTTTAAAAGTTTTCACGCTAAAAGTTTATGAAAATAATAAAGAAAAAGTAAAACAAAACATCACGTGACGTTACGCCAGGCCCAAAGCTCCTAACCTGTTGATCTACTGTCGGGTTCCAATCACTGTCGTAAAAAATTACCTGCAATGCAAAAATATTCCTCAGTTAATAACGTTGCCCAAGAGAGTACCACCAGCTTAAAGCTAAAAACTTCCAGATGCATGGATGCGAAGGGACAATCAAGTATTGCATTCTTCTTTTCACTGCAAAACATCACTTGCACCAACATGGCTTTATATCAGCATATCTTACCACTTGAGGAAGAACACCCAAAGTATAGAACCGATTATTTGATACTTACTGTGTCAGCTGCAGTCAAGTTGATACCCAGTCCTCCAGCTCGTGTGCTTAGCAAGAACACAAATATGTCGGACCTTAAAAGGAAATCAAGAGCTCAGGTGGAAAATTATCATCGACTTCATTGTTTAAAATCTACTTCATTAGCATACAACTTTAGGTAGCTGGTGAACAAAGATTAATAAGATTTTACTTTAAAACTTAAGAAAACTGTCAAGTGAACAAAGTGATGAAACGTTAATGTTTACAATCTGTTTCATTAGCATACAACTTTAGGAAGCGAGTGAGCAAAGATTAACAAAATTTGACTTCAAAATTTAAGAAGACTTGTCAAGCACAAAAATAAATGAAAATTATATTTTTTGTTGAAGAGCATATATTTGAGATTCCAAAAATGTAGGTTTCATAGCGATCCGCTGATTAACATCCAAAAAAAATCACAAAAAAGGCTCGTAAAACCTACAGTAGGGTATCATATTGCACTTTGATCGCGGGCTCAGAACAGTTGCCTCTGAAGTCACAACGTTAAATCAAAAGTTCGGAATTTTAGCGAAATTATCAAGTAGTCTGTAGAGACGTTGTTTTCATTTGTATCATGCATTTGTTTAAAAAAATCATCTTCACAAAAGGCTTACAATTCATCAAAAAGAACGGATAGTGGCAATTTGACGTTGTGACGTCAGCACTAACACCTTTTAGATTGAGGGCGCAAGTATGACATCTCTCTTTGTCAAGATCTAGCAGATTTTGCTCTTTACAAGGACACAGATTAAGGAACAGGTATAAAAACAGATGTAGTTTAACAAATCAAAAAACAAAAATGAGGGTTCAGCTTCCCTCTAAGTACGTCTGCAACAGCGAAACCGATTTACTATTTTGTTATGGACTGTAGAATACTTAGAAAGAACATACTTTGTCTGGAAATCCTTAACCATGTCTCTTCTGTCCGATATTTTGGACGATCCATCCAATCTCATGTACTTGTGTTTTCGGAAGTTCATGTACTCCTTCAAGGTATGCATAGAGAACAAGTTGTGAACAAAGAAACAATTTAAATAATCTAGGATCTCAAAGACAGAACGTACGCAAAGAAAAGATGTTGTGAGCAAGAATACAATTTAATAAAAAACCAGATCCCAAAGACAAAACATCTCTATTTAAGTATCAAACAAAAACAGGAAATAACAACTTGAAGCTACCTTATTGAAAATGCGGGTTTATTTGAAAAGAAAAAAAATGTCTCTTTTGCTAATAAGCGACCATTGACAGTAGACCCCCAGAAGCAAATCTCAAATAGGGACATTGCTTACGGGCTATTTCTGCGATTAATACAATATATAAATAAACGATAAATTATACAAAAATGCATACTAGAATGTAAAACAAAGCAACTGCATTTTACCACATATAAGCCACATGTAACATATAAGCCGCACCGACAAGTCTGTATAAACCTGTCTGTTACATAAAAAGTTTGTCTTACATATAAACCTCAGTGAAATGAACCCTAACATAATCCGCGGTTTATACGCAATAAAATACGAAAAACTGTTAAAATAAGCCCTCAGTAGTGGCTCTGTCTTGGACATTAAACGAGACAACTCAACTCACCTCTAACAAATCAATCATTCTGGTCATCTGTGAATAGATAAGTACACGATGTCCCCGAGCCTTCATTTGTGTTAACAAGGTGTCTAGCACTTTCAGTTTACCACTGTCTGTTATTAGTGAGTTGCGATCTGTTGTAGAAAAGACGATAGAAAAGAATCTTAACCATAAACAAATGTATTAGGCTTTACAGAAAATTTATTTTTATCTATTTTAACATGATACTGAAGGACAATATATGAAAATTATAAAAGACGATAGATTTTAAATAATGAAGATAATAATACAAGTGATCCGTAATTCTAAAGCTTAGCCTGTACACGAAATGGTGTAACCCTATCACGGAAAATATTTTTTTTTTTTAGTATTTACCAAAGCAACCGATATCCATTTTCGCTGATTGGCTCCCGAACTTGTGATTTCCAAGATTAGTACTAAGCTAGCAGGTCAATAGCACTTTACAATGCACACAAGAAAATGTTACAAAAAATTTAATCTTAATTTTTAACAGAAATATTTAAATCTACCTAACTGAGTTTTTTTTCTTATTAGAGAATATCAAAGGTTTTGCTTCGTGTGTTTGACCCGGCTCTCGTATTTCACGGAGACGTTCGTTACCAACATCTTGCTGTGAGCATGACGAGGAATTTCTCTATTGGGCCAAACGCCACTTCCCATTTTCACAATCTTCAGTATTAAGCGAATGCTAAAAAATGTGAATTCTTTCTAGCCATTTGTAGATCCACATACAAATGTTTCATTAGCTTACAGGTTCGATTGGTTCCAAGGTTTTCTGGGCACGAAACTCCAAAACTGTTGCACAAAAAAGTTGAACTCCCAGCGTCTTAACAATAATTATTTTCATAATCAAAATCAAAATCAGTTTCATTGTTCTCAAAACAACTCGACAGATACCTAAAAATTTTATCATTTAAGCAAAGTAATAAAACGCCATTTCGACTGTTACCCCTTCGTCAGAGCAGGATTTCAAATGTACTGGTGAATGGTTATTGCTCAAAGCTTCAGCTTACCAAAGGGGATGAATAAATATATCAGTTAAGTCGTGCATATATTCGTACTTGCCGAAACTGCATAAATTTTGAAAAAAAAAACTATTCAAAGCGTGGAATTGCTTTTAAAAAAGATAAAAAGATTACTTACTTGGAATCTGGACATGTGACCAGCCACTTTTGGGAGTGGCACCTTCAACTCCACCCAGAGGGGTGGGGAAGAGGTGGTGCTTGCGCTGTTCTAGTGTCTCTGAACATGCCGTGCCATACATTAACAACCGTTTACTAAGTTCATCACCTCCTTTCAGAGTTTGCGTGACTTCATACGCTGCGCTGCGATCGGAGCAGTAAAACAAGCCACTGACGGAAGCAATCTGTCAACGAAATACAAAATATACAATTGTTCATAAATAACGACGCAACTTCCCCCTCCCCCCCAAAAAAACAAAACAAAACAAAACAAAACTAAAGATCGACACATCAGCTTTGTGCTCTCTTTACGGCGATGAATTAACATTTCAAATTAGAGTTGATTAACTCACCTAGTCTACGGGAATGGCATAGAAGATTTTAATTTGTAACATCTCGTTTTATGTGGAAGAGTAGCACTTGAAACATCAACTTTGAGCTTTTTTTACGGCGATGATTTAACACTTCAGCTCAGAGTTAAATCGCCTATTATACGGGAATGGCATTAGTGATTTTAAAGTTTTAATGTCTAAAATGACGAAGGGCAAACGCTGGAAACATCGTCTTGTGCTTTTTACAGCGATAATTTAACGCTTCAACTTGGAGTTAAAACAATGAAAAGTTTTACTTACTACTATTCAACCAGTATTACCTTTGGCACATACGTAAAGAGAAATGACGGTAACTCGGTTGGTTGCAGTGCTCTTTCTATTGGCCACTTCTGATTGTGTTGTGGTGAAAGAAGCCGATTGGCTCCGCTAAAGGACTCTGACTGTGGCACAATATTGTCTGTTCCTCCTCGCCTGACACCAAAAATCAAGTTTATCACATTACTACCAAATTATGAATGTTCTAAATGTTTAAATGACTATTACCGTTAATCTACCAGTGGAAGATTGCAACTCCAGCATTCTGACTGGCTACAATACAAGAGATCCATTATTGACACCAAAGTGTAAACGTGAGTGATTATAATGATTGAGGTTGAGTTTGTACTACAGTTTAAACAATGACGTTATGAATGATCATCGCACATGCTCTTAAAAACATGGCAGATAAAATGACAGCTACCAGTGGATCGTAATATAAACGGCGTGAAATTTCAAAATCGAAAATTCGGCTTCAAACAGAAGCAAAATAGAACGAAACATAGAAAAGACAAGAAATTATTGCCAATTTTTAGTTTTTAGCTGTTAATATAGATCTATTGTAATAGTTATATTTTTGATCTTTATTGCGTCCTTATTTATTTAGATTTGCCTTCGTAGTCTGATATTTCTTTATATTTTATTGCTCAATTTTGATTTTTTGAAAGTTGTCACATGTAGGCAGACCTAACTATTTTAAAGCGCGATTTCTTATCTAAAATAGCGTTCAGACTTTCCAAAAATAACCTTCATTCACCTTCATTTGTAACGCAATCCTAACAACGCATGACTGCTGAACGGGAAAACTATAAAAGTATTGTTTACGCGTTATAAAAGAGACACCTTTTGACTTGCTTTTACACCAAGAAGTAATAAGTAACTAACCTTGTAGGAGATAACATTCCAAATGGCGGAGACAGTGGACTTGTAGGTGAATGAAGAGGCGATGGTTGATGGAAATCGCGACTGGTTGAACTCTGAGCTGTTGAGACGATATTTCCTTTGTTGTGAGCTGCTGTTGACTGTTTACCGGCAGCCTGGCTTCCTGTTACTCCACTCATATGATGTGCCGGAGGTGAGAACGGCCCAGTTGCAGAATGCTTAATACCAGAGAATTGCTGCTCTCCGATGGCAGAAGGTGCATGTTTCTGACTGTGTGGATGTGTCACACTCGAATGCTCAGGATGGTGTTTGTGATGGCGGTGTTTGTGGTGGTGATGGTGGTGATGCTTGGAGGGAGAGGTTAGCGCAGAACCAGTTGAAGTGCGTTTCTTGCCCGATGACTTGCCCTCATCTTCAACAACAATCGGTGTTAGCAGATGGGTAGTGTGAGACACTGTGCTTCGTGTGTAGCCAGTAAAAACAAGAGAAGAGAAGACAGAGCTGGACTGAATGTTTGGAAAGGCTGTAACATAGTTTGGCCACAACAGCAGTGACCTCCTACCCAGATATCTGTTGGATAAAAAGAGTTGAATGTCAGCAGAGGTGTAAATATCTGCTTTGCGATCACAAGGACCCCAGTTTGATACCCGATATTCCAAGATTATATTTGTGCGACCTTCTTCTCCGCCAAAGCCAACTCAGCTTTCCATGCTTCCAGGGTAGGTAAAAAAGTACCAGCATCAACTGGGAGCTAACACAATAAACTGGTTCAAAGTTATGACGCTATGTGTTGACACGTGACGTGCTGTGGATTGGGTGTCCTGTGGTCGGCAAAACACCGCGGCACCTAACAGTTTAACAGGCCCATGTCTTGGTCAGTAAACTGGTTCAAAGTCATGACGCTATGCGTTAACTCGTTACAGGTGCGGATCCATACCAGTTTCCATTGTTTTAAGGAAGTCAGTCAGAATTTTCATAATAAAAATAAATAAATAGATATGTATATATTTTTAATAAAAGTAAACTGCGCGTGGAATCTCGAAAATTTATTCATTTAATTTTTTTCCAAATTATCGGAAACAGACAAAGCTTAATCTAAGAATAGAACTGGCAAATATATTGTCTGACTTACTCAAAAAGCCAAGAAAGGGCTCTTTAGGTAGTTAAAATTGAAAAATTTCCCAGGGTAACATGCCCCCAGAACACCCTAGAAGCTTATGCTTTCGGCGCTTGTTTTGCAGTAAAACGGTCACCATTTTCCCTAGATCCACCCCTGCGTGATGCACTTTGATTTGGATGTCCTGTGTTCGCTAAGCAGAACACCTTGAGATTTTTGTAATAACACCAAAATGGCTGTCTTGGTCAGTAAACTGGTTCAAAGTTATGACACTGGGTTAACACGTGACGAGCTGTGGATTTCACGTCCTGTGGCAGCTGAGGCCAAAAATTTTGAGATTCTTGAATGTCCCAAAATAGCCGCAATATATGATGATTTTGCAGTCGGTAGTAGTATGTATTGGTCAGTAAACTAGTTCCAAAGTTATGACGTTATGTGCTGACGCACACTGAAATTTCAGTTATTGCAATTGCCCCTGCAGGGGTTTGACTAAGAGTCAAAACCCGAGGAGGCATAATAGTAATGCCCGCGTAGAGAGAGTAAGAAAAAGAAAAGTTCTGTATGCCAAAAAAAATCTCGATTTAAAGTAATTTGGCCCTCAAAGGATTGCTGGAAAACCCGCAAATGATTACTGGAAAGCCCGCAAAGGATTACTGGAAAGCCCGCAAAGGATTACCGGAAAGCCGCAAAGGATCTTTGGGACTGCCTACAAGCCCAGAAAAGAATAAGTGAAGATAACGATTTTTTTTTATTGAAGTTTGCGGCTACATCTAAGATACGATATGACACGTGATTCGTTTGAGAAACCGGAAATTGTTATCATCAGTTTACCTATTTAAAATTTTAAAAGTAATAATGCATGAAAATAACACTATTTCCTTGTCAAGGGTTGAATCTTTTCGTGTAAGGCCAAACCAAATTGATTTGTTGGGGCAAGGAATATTTTCAAAATAATTCGAGTTGGTCGGTCGAAAAAAAAAGAATATATATATATATATGTAATCTATATAAATCAGAACCGCGTCACACCATGTGTCAAAACACTGAAAATTAAACGTTACTAAAAGGTAAGAATACTTGTTTAATTTTAATGAGCAAGGGATAAAAAACAACAACAGGAGCTTTGATCAAAGAATACTCAAAACATTTTGAAAGTATGTAGTCACGTGTTAAAGAGCGACTGAGTTGTTTTGACATTTGTTTGTTTGTGTTTTCTCCATGCACAAACAGAAATCCAAAAACTGAAACAAAAATTGATAGATTACACATTTTTTTTGCATTTGGAAAAAATAAGGCTCCGTCAGATCCGTGTCCCAACACTCATTAATTTGGTCTGGGCTAAGCAGGGTTTTTGTCATTTAACTATTTCAAGGTTTGAATGAAGTCTCTACAAACAATATCACATCTTTGTAGAGGCAAGGGCAGCTGTAGATAGAACTATTTCTAGTTATTGTTAAAAATAATAAAACCGCCTCCTGGTTAGCCTAATTGGTAAGGTGTCAGTCTATCGTGCGGGAGGCTCGGGTTCGATTCCCGGCCGGACCAACACTC
>JAPEIX020095931.1:0-10350 GCA_026122405.2 Zoanthus sansibaricus
TGGTTAATGGTTAATAATAATGGTTATAACATGGTTAATAATGGTTAATTATGGTTAATAATGGTGGTTAATGAAATTAATCGTGTTTAAAAGAGCAACTGGTAATACAATATGTTTTCGTCTTTTTAGCAACAATCACTTATGGCTGGAAGAATAACATTACTCTAATGGTAATAATGCGTAATTTATTTTTGCATCATCGCCGTAAGTTGTGTTCAAAGCTAATGTTCAAATTAAAAGCAAACGCTCGAGACTCAAACGGCGTGATACTAGTGTCGACGATGATATCGATCGTACAAGTTACAATCTCGTGTTGTCTAAATGATGCGTTTTATCTATTCTTATTATCAATACTATCATCACCACCATTATCATTAATATCATCATCACCATCATTATCATTACTATCATCATCATCGCCATTATCATTACTACCATCATCATTACCATTATTATTACTACCATCATCACCATCATTATCAATACTACCATCATCACCATCATTATCAATACTATCATCATCACTACAATTATCATTATTACCATTATCACTACCATTATTATTACTACCATCATTATCAATACTGCCATCACCACCATCATTATCAATACTATCACCATCACCATTATTATAATTACTACCATTATCACCACCATTATCATTAATATCATCATCACCATCATTATCATTACTATCATCATCACCATACTTATCAATACTATCATCATCACCACAATTATCATTACTACCATCATCACTACCATTATCATTACCACATTATCACCACCATTATCATTACTACCATCATCACCATCATTATCATTACTGCCATCATCACCATCATTATTACCACTATCATTAATTACCATCATCGTCCCCACTATTATAATCACTACCATTAATATTGATATCATCGCCAGGATAACATCAATACTAACTTCATTATTATCATTACTACCATCATCACGTTAATCAATACTATCATCATCATTACTATCGTCATTACCAACATCATCATCACATCATATCATCATCATCATCATCATATCATTATCGTCACCATCATTGTCACCATCAACATCATCATCATCATAAACATTATCATTAATAACAACAACCAGAAGCCTAATTTCATCATTGTCGAGATATTACCATACTAATCGAAGGTGCTTACCTCCATCCTTACAGTAACACCGCTTTTTGATATTTTGCAAAAGATAAAATACTCTACAGTCCGGATTGAACAGAGCCTCCTGAGAATCTATAACAGATCATTGTTTTGGTTGATTGACAAATCCTCTAGTGTGGCTGCTGTTGGAAGGAGTGCTTACAAGTACCTGTACAGAGCAACAAAGACGTGCGGCTTTAAACGCATTCAGGGTGTTGTGGATTCCACACTAAAGTTTTGCTGGTAAAAGTTCAGTCCTGGCCGAACGCAAGCTTTAGCTTGTGCCATAAGACGATTGAATAGAGCAGCATCGCCATTTGCAATTTAGCGAGCAGCAGCCTCCGTGTTCGGGTAGTGGCCGACTGCAATATCGTGTGCAACTGCCGAGAGGCATTCGTAGCACGAAAAAATTAATGGCCCATCACCTTCCAGGTAATACATTGCGTTTACAAAATGCATCCCGGCATCGATTACAGCAGTCAGCTCTAAACATAGCTTCTGGAGGCTCTCAGGATCATCAAATATTTCCAACAAATGACTTCGATTTGCAGGAGATATTTCCTCATACTGGCGAAGGAAAGGCTCGATATCTGCAAATAAGTCTAGGGCTTGCTTAAGTACCTCCCATTTACTCCACCATCTGGTATTGCTGTGGGTATGGATTGATTGCTCAATCTTCTCTCTCCATGCCAGCTTTGCGTTATAACTGTGGGAGAACAAGGCTATCCAAAAACGTGCAAAAGAATCCAAAACTTGAAATTCGAAGTGAGATCCCATATTGTCTATAGTGTGTGAGAAACAAACAACGTCAAAATAGTCTGCATAGAAGAACCTCACATTTCTCACGGCGGCTCCATTTACGGAAGTGCCATCTTGCATACCACCAATGACTACCCTTGGACCAAGGTTATATTCTACTGCCAAGCTGGATATCAATCTCTGGGCAAGTTCATCTCCCTTAAGTACCTTTGCGTGCACCGCTAAACGGTGAGGCGCTGAGTTGGCTTGAAAATCCCTTCCTGAAAGAAATGAACCACGATTGCCAACGCCTCTTCCAAACGGGCCGTTCCGTCAAGTATGACCAAAACCTCTTCTATGAAATTATTCATAATTCATGATAATGGTATTATTCGGTTTTTAACAACAAAAATATTGCATTTAAGATACGAAAATATGCAACACATTTTTTCAAAGCAAAAAACTAATATGTCTAAATTTTGCTCAAAAGTCAATTAAGTGCTCAAATTCTGCTCAAAAGTCAGTTTAGTGCTCAAATATTGCTCAAAAGTCAATATAGTGCTCAAGAGTGCTGAAAAAGAAAAATAGTGCTCCAAACTAGCAAAAGTGCCCAGCGCAATCGGGACAGGCCTAGACTGGAGAAAATTTAAGCAGTGGTACGTAAAAGTTGTACCCTATAAATCGCCCTTGAGGCAGATTTTAGTGAATACAAGGTGACCTCAGAACACAATGTGAAAGTGTGCGTGATGTTCACTTGCTGACGTTTTGAAGAAGAAATCACAACGAGACTTACCGTTGCAGCTAAAAAAAACGTGACATCAAAAATTTAGTTTTACGCAAACACAACTCGATCCTCGCGTTGTCTTTACTTAATATGTCTATTGTTTAAAAATTGCACTTTTGGATGCTTACGGCAACAATAGCATTGACCAAAAAGAATTTGTGTTGTTTAATACGTTCAGCATATTAAATGGAGAAGGAAGAAAAATGACTTGTCACTTTGCGCCCAGGCGCTACAGATTTTATACCGGCCCAATTTCGTTAATCGGCATAGCGAACAGTGAGCGAAGGCATGAGTTTTATGAA
The DNA here is from genome assembly GCA_026122405.2 of Zoanthus sansibaricus. NCBI lineage: Eukaryota > Metazoa > Cnidaria > Anthozoa > Zoantharia > Zoanthidae > Zoanthus > Zoanthus sansibaricus. The sequence goes on from JAPEIX020095931.1 coordinate 2,994, forward strand.
AGATCTGAGTATCGTTTTGAGACAACTTTGAATATTTACAAATAGTGTGGATTGAATGGCCATGCAAATGTAATTATTCAGGCCATAAAAAAATTGATTTGAGTAGGAAAACTCATTTAAGTAGGAAAATTCTCGGTCTTCACGCGCGTCCGCTGCTAGTCCCATATCAAAGTGAAGCGCTTTTCCTTTAACTGACTTAACACAAAAAAATATTGATAGCTTTCACTCTTACTCTTAGGTTTTTTCAATCAAAAACAAAAAAATAGCTTGGTTTGTCATTAATCAATAACGTCCCTTCAATTTCATTCTATAGACAATTTTTCGTCTGTTTTTATTAAACTTAAATACTAAATTTATAAGTTCTACATCGTAGTGAAATTAAAGAATTTAAATTGACTTTTCGGACTTTAATCCTTTGTCGGTGTCGGAGTGAATGCCTACTTTGGCATTTACTTCGATTTGAGGGATTACAGTCCGAATTAACGTAGGTCAGTTCCAGTTCTTTTCATTTGTTTCACTGCAATGTAAAACTTATAAATTTATCAAATTGTTTCTATTGAAAAACCTAAGCGGCGTCTCATTTATGACATTTATTAAACCTATAGTTTTGTTAATTTGCCAGTTTAAAATAATTAAGGTTAAGAAAGTCTTCTTAAGAAAGATCCTTTTAAGAACGCACTTAAACGTGGACATAAATAATTGTTCATAATAAGTTTTGAAAATTTTTTAATATAAACAATGTCTTTTGAAAGAACAAACTTTTTTAAAAACATATTTTAATATTATTTTAGTCGTAATTATATGAACAAACTTAAAAATGAAAATTAAACTACCAGAAATATTCTAAAATTTATTCTGACTCTTTGCAAAATAAAAATGGAGTCTTCCCGAAATGAGGCTTTTTATTTGTTTTCTGTGAAAATTGGAAAAGTTTGTTCTTTTCTGCTTCCGGGGTTCCCTATTAATGGAACGAATGGCTAATAAACAAGAATAAGATTGACCAATCAGATTTTAGATTTACCGTACACCTGCACAACGTCACGGTCTTATTAATTGAATCATTCTTCGAAAAGATAGATTTCAAGGCAAACAATCTTTTTTTTCGCAATAATTAATGAAATCTCAAAGATAAGTTTTTCTGCCATTTATGAATTTGCGATAACAAGAACATGATCGACACAAAACAGCGGGATTTGGTTGTCTCCGGGAGATGAATAACATCCGATATATCTAAAAACCTATTCGAAAACAATTAATCAATATCTTTTCCCAGGAACCTGCCATGAAATATTTTACTCATTCATCATTTTAGAAGATGAAAAACTTAATATTAAAATGTTTAGATGAACAATATTTGATTAGCGCTAAATATATTTCAAGGAAATTGGATAATTTAACCGGCTTGATGGGGAAATGTTTTTTTGCAAGTGGTGTTTTTTGTTTTCTTGTCATTATCTTTCTGAAAAAAAATAGATTTACAGAGCGCGTGCCCATTTCCGGAACTATTACCTCGCCGCTTTAAAGATAGAATTTACACAACAAAAGACATCAATATTTCATGAGAAACTCTTAAATGACCCAGCGAGGGGAAATCTAGTCGCGTGTATATCTCGTTTGCTTACAGCCGGACATTTAAAGGGCTTCCCGCGACCATTGCATTGAAAGGGGTTCATGTTCACAGTGCAACATTACAATGGGTTCAGAGTTGGTAGCTAGAGAGAGTTCCGAAAAATCGCAAGAGATAAACAAAGATATAAACCCAGTTAAAAAAACTGACAATAACAACGAAAGTACTTTGACAGTGATGAGAAAAAGGACGCAAACACAAGGTATAGTCAACAGCATCTCTGATACAAAACTGAGCGCACGCTCGAGAAAGCGAACCTACGGTAGCTTAGCCTTTCAAATGGAACCAAATGCGGTCGCAAGACGAAACGAAAGGGAAAGAAATCGAGTTCGAATGGTAAATGATGGTTTTTCCTCCCTTCGTCAACATATACCTTATTTTCCGGAAAAGAAAAAACTTTCAAAAGTTGAAACATTGCGGTGTGCGGTTTCCTACATAAAACATTTACAACAGATGATAGAAGAAGACGATGCTCTTTTGAATGAAAACGATCGGCAAAATTTCCAATCATGGGTTACTGCTCCCAAGCGATTGTAGCTTGATAGATTCTCAATTATACAAGGTAGGTGATGTTTTTGTTATTGTGACTGCTGGTTTCTTAAAAGTTTCTTTTTAGAGCTTCAAACGTTTGTTTATGTTATTCGCAGGCATGCTTAGAAATGCTTTTCACTCACGAAAATAGCTTTCTTTGTTTTCGTTAAAGATGGAGCTTTCTCCGGGTTGATCTATTCCAGGAGACAATCCTGGGTGTTTAGGTTTACAAAACAATGCTAAAAACTGTGAATGTTTCTTTGAACTAATGTAAAATTAATCAGTCTCTTTTTGACAATTAGAACAAACTTTATTCAACACTGTCACTGTACCTGTTTACAACTTGAATAACAGACTTTGCTGGCTTGCACCTTTTAGGAAACAGTATATACTTATTTTCAATTTGTGATTCTAATTTTATATGCTTTGTATATGTTCTGGGAAAGTGCTGTTAAACTGCAAAGGTTTTACAAATAGTTACTTCTTAGATCACTCTTTATTCTTAATACTGTTTTGATAAACTTGAAAACCAACATTTGTTATTTAATTGCCGAACACATTTTTAACCGGCTTTAAATTTGTATTTCGCTGTGAATTCGATCAGTTTATTTGCCTGTGCAATATCTAATTCTCGTGTTATATACACCCTGAATTCACTACAACTTACTAAAATAAGTCCAAGCTCGGTTAGTGAACGATTTTTTAAAAAAATAAAGATATTTTAAAACAAATTTTTTAGCTCGGCGTCAGCCATACTCTTCTCTCCAAAGATAGTCTGAAGAACAAATACTAAAACGAGAAAAAGCTTGAGTTCGCGTAGAAATTAATACTTGTCGTTTTTAATAAATGAATATTCATGTTCTACATGAGATAATAGCAACGAAATGGATTGTACTTTTGAACTCCGTAGAATAAAGAAAACTGCATGATCATCAACTGATCAAGGCTCGAAATAAGCTCACATGGTCTTCAGAATTTTAACTTTATTCGTTAATGTTTGTCATTTCTCCTCTCTTTTGCATTGAAGCTTGTCACAAAAACATTTAACATACGTTCTCTTGTCTTTTTTCCCACAGGAATGAATTTTCTGTGACAGAACAAGCACCGAGTTACAAACTTTAGACCTGCAAAGCCACCAGTAAAGTTTACCATCAACTTGCGATTAACTGTCAATTCGTGTTAAAATTAAACAACAATCTTAATATTGTTTTGCAGAACTGGTTAAAAAGTTTTGAAGCTCCACTGCCGGTTACAATCGATTGCACGCATACAGCTTGTTGTATCTTTTGTCAACCATGAGAGAAGATAACAACTCTATATTCTATTCTAGTTAACTATTTGACAAATTTTCGCATCTTCGCTGTTTTAGAGTGATGCTGCAAGTGAAGTGTTTATTGATTAAGATAGATCTGAAAAGTATTTATTTCCAGATTCTTTGTTTATTTGTATTAAGAAAAACGAATCCAGTTTATAATGGGAAATCAGTTAAAAAAGCTAGTTTGCCCGAAAGACCTTTAAGTTACTAAGAAGTTGTGAAACAATAAAATAGATTTCCTACAACATTTTTGTTGATATATGAGTTCGTGATCAGTAAGATATGAAATTACAAATTCTACATCTGTATTATGAAGAACAATTTGTTATTTTTTTTACTTTAAGGCAAAATTCCTTGAAAGACCATACTGCACTACCAGTTGACTGGTATATACTGAAGCTGTGAGTTTACTGAATTCGAATTGATTTTGCAGCACATGGCTAGCGTTTATGAACACGCTAAGCCGCATAAACAGGTACCATAAACATTACAAATAAACAATTCGAAAAGCTGACAAAATTTAAAAAGCTGTATTAATTATCAAAAAGCGGGTAAATGGTAAAATGAACATGTTGAAAACCGTATATTTTATTTTAGTTTTTCTTGTTCAAACAGCTAAGAGCAATTGTTTATAACATATTTCTTGGTAGTTAAATTGGCAAAGATTGGAGGGATTATAAAATTTTCATTCAATTAAACATTTTATTGAAAAATGTTGTTTGGATCAATGTTGTTTACACGAAACGAGTTGCATGTTGGCAACTTTGCCAAAATCAAAACAATCTTAGGAATCTAATTGACAACATATTCAATGTTTACAAATTTACAACTTTATCGAATAAAGTCGATTTTATCTGACGAGGCTATGAGAAAATGGCAGGCGTGACGTTTTCAATTACTCTATATGAAACAAGAATGTCTGCCTTTTGTTCTAGAAAAAGGAATTTCAACTTAATATGAAATGTGACAAATCACTTAAGGGCGTTTCTGTATTTGTTAAGTTAAGTTTTAGATTTTTTTCTTGGTATTTTTTTATGTTTTGTAATTTTTAATAACAGTAAATTACCATTTTCTTATCTAGCAGTTCTTCTGCTTCAATTTTCTATAAAATGATTCCATTCTAGTTTTAAAAGAGCAAAGAAGTTTACTTTATAATGAATTATTCATTTAGATGGAAAGATTATGCCAAGAGAATAACACAAAATATAAAAAAACAATTACTTTAAAATATCTTCCCAGGCGAAAACAATTAAGAACAAGTCTCTTTTATATGCTTATGTTGCATGCACTGAGCTATCAAAAGCTCACCAGAAAAAATGAAATGTCAATCCAATAAGACGAGTTATGTTTATTCAGATGAACGCAGAATGCTATCTTTGAAATGAAAAAAAAACTAATAAGTTTTTTTCAGAAGTGTCACATATTGAAAAAAAATTAAGCGGCGCTTTCTCACGGAATAATTTCAGGTAGGCTCAGCTGCAGACATCAGAAATGATAACAGACAATAGTCAAAAGCGATTCCTTCGGATGCTCTGCGACATGGGAAGTACAACCTGTGATATATGTATGTAATACAATTGATTGAAGATTGTTCCGCTGAGCTCTTAAACGTCATCAGATAAAACTAATGAAAACACAAGGCTGATTAATATCCAAATTTAACATCATGTTGAGAATATTTGAATCATAAAGCAGAGAAAGGCGGAGCAATTATTATTTTGTTCATTGCCGATAATCATTAAAATAATGTTTCTTTGCTGTTCAGTGCCGCAATACCACCCATGGTGCTATCACTGAGCTAACATTGAATTCTAAAGGTAAATTGGCAGTTATGTGTTTTTCAAAAGGCAAACGTTATGTGTCTATAGACAATTGGTATAAACCTACAAACGGTCTAACACGTATCCTGCACTCTGATTGGCTACTCTACTAGAGGTCTATTTGTGATAGCCTACAAGTAAAGAAAAGATGGCGGATCAAAATGCAAAATAGTAATGAGCCCCCTTTTGCTATAATATCAGAGGATTTCATCAATAAGTTAATTTGTACATCCTTTTTTGACGGATTAGTAGCTTTATACTAAAACAATTAGACCTGTTGGCCTCATGGTTTACGTGTCTGAATAGTCCATTTGGCCTACGGCTTCATGCGCTATTGACTCGTAGTCCATTCGTCCTCGAGGTCTAATTGTTAAATAGAACGAGCACAGCAAAGACATATATTTTTAATTTCCTGTGTAACATTTAAAAAATTTGTTGAGACGGTATTGTTCTGTATAACAAATAGATGTAAACATTATCAGCTAAATTTTTAATAACATTTGAAGTGGATCTCTTCAAAATACCTAAAAAGATCTAACCTCGAATCAAACCTATAGGTTATTTTTTGAAAAAAAGTTAGAGATTGGTTTGTTTATATACTTAGTTTCGCATAAGTATAATGCAATACACTTTTTTAAACCAACTTGACTGGGCACGAGCCCTAAAAATTGTTTGGTCGGCACTATTTTTGGATTACTTTCAGGTCTAAATGTTGTTAATCAGTTACTTAGCAAATACATAATACAGAATAATGTTTATTTGCAAAGGTATATAACTCGGTTTACAAGTTGTTACCCACAATATACATAACATACTATAAACGCCTTATACAGATCAAATATTTAAAAAGACTGTATAACTTCTATAACAAGTAATCATTCATATTTTTGTTAACAAATTATACAACTTCAGTAACTTATAAAAATAAGTTGCGGTAGTTGTAGTTATTGATTTGTCAGCCATTGAAATTAAATGTGAAAATAAGGATTCTCTATCAAGCAAATTGAATTTCCAGTTAATTAAAGTTATCTTTTGCATGTAATTAGTTTTCAGCTTCTGAAATTCTTGATGAGGACACACAATGCAGTAGTGAAATTCGTCACCTATTTCACCGAGGTTGCAGAGAGTATCACAAACGATTTTGCTTTGGAGTGTTAAAATATCTTCCAATTTCAACAGGCAGATTATGGGCTGAAACAATGCCCTTTACGGAGCCTAAAACGTTGCTTAATTTTAGGAATCATTCAGGGTATCAGTCACTTAGTAGAAAATGGTTCTTAAACTTAAAGGCGATTTTTTTTTATCTTTTTTCTCAATACTCAATACTTCTGAAACGAAAAATAAGAAACACCAAAATTGCAAAAAGTTACTTATCGCATTTGCTTCCGGTTAGACACTGCAGCCCTAAAAGTTGCTTAAATTTTGGACAAGTGAGCCAGCTTGGTTATAAACTGGCTGCTTTTTATAGAAAAAATAAATTTTATCAAACTGTAAATTGTAGCTAAGTGTATCGTAATCTCGTTCCCAGAGCCCGCGTTCCTTCTGGACAGCGTCCTTTCTTTGCGCTGGCCAGAAGGAACGAGGGGCTATTGGTAGAGATTGAGTGTGTCGTCCGTCCAAGCATGACATGCACAGACGAGTTAAGATAGGTATGAAATACAAGTCATGTATGAAAACGTAAAATCAAAACTGAGTTTCAAAACCAAGTTTTTTTGTCGAAAACTAATTTTTTAACAGACTGAGTTATACTCAAATCTTGTGAATGAAAAAGACGAATATAAACTAAAACATAACTTTTATGTTAATTGTTTTTCTTTATCTTTAAACGTGTCTTAAAAACTCATCTGAAACATGAAATGAGAAGCATTTTTTCTTTTTCCCTTTACAGTATTTCAGTAAAAAAATACGAAATATTCATTTTGATTTATTTATTCTTTTAGTGTTTTAGGCTTTTTACTGAATTCACCGTTGTAAAACTATTCCTTGCCCCTAATTCAATACCTAAGCTGTAATCTCTTTTGTCCTATGACTCAGCTCAACCAACTCAAGCGCTAAGAACATGCT
>JAPEIX020095959.1:0-10350 GCA_026122405.2 Zoanthus sansibaricus
CAGGAAACTAAACTCGAATTTGGTGTGACCTTAGCCTGGTTAACGGGTAATAAGTGGAAGGCGGTCTAGTTGGTAAATCAGCAACTCCACCGATGAAAACAACAATCAGCTCGGACGGCAACCTCGTACCCAGGATCTTTCACCATGGGAAGAAAGAAAGAACCTGAGTACGAGGTTGCTAGGCCGGTTCTTCAAAAACCTATTACTGCTAACCCAGGATTAATTTTTCAATCCATAGCCATGTTCCTGTTTCCAATTTTATTTCGCTTCCTTTGGGCTGAAATTTTGGATTTAATATGTTTCTTTATTCATTTGGTAAAATTGAACAGAATTTTGCAAGCATCACAAAACTTTACTTATAAAAAAATAATTAGTATTTGAATTTATTCTTAATACAGGACTAAGTTAATCGGACTTTTGTGAAACCGGGCCGAGGACTAACAGCAACCTTGTTCCCAGGGTCCTGTAAGAAGCAGGGGATCCGGAAACGAGTTTGGACTAAGAGCTTGTACGCGAGAACAAGAAAAACCTTTGTCACAAAACATGCTAGTAAAATGATGAATTTGACTTCAGGGAGGGAGTAGTCAGTAAACAAGATATTATACGAGAAAACGATGTTTTTAAAAAAACGGGAAAAAACACAAAATGATAGGAAAAGCTCTACCTAGGAAGTGTTTTCGATGTAGGATTCTCCTACACTTGACTTTTGTTTGGGATAAACGAAGTTCCCCAACAACTTCATTTAGGGTTTGAAAAATCGTTCTTATCATAAGCTTGCTGATTCAGAACACATTTTACCAATAAATTAAATGGCTAAAAGACAAGTCTTAAATTCATAAAAAGTAGATTGAAAGGAAATGCAAGCTACCAAGTTGCGTAAAATGCTAATTATAGTGGCTCATATACATGTTTGCAAATTCTTTTAATAATAATATCAGATTTATATAGCGCATTTTATCATGTGAATATGTTCAAATGTGCTTTACATGCAAGTAAAGAATTCACACTTGAGAAACTTAGAATGTCCGCTACAGCGGCTCACAAATATGTTTATATATCAATAATGCTTTCTATTCAGTAGAAGCCGGAAACAGACCACACACCATAATTTTTACAATAGTTATGTGTGGGTTCTTTTAAATTCCTCGAAAAAGGGTCGGCTCACAGGGCCTTTGGGTTTAACGTCCTTATCCGAGAAAACGCTTTTTCCTTAATGAAACTTCTCGTTTTTGTCTAACACAAACTATCTTTTCAAAAGGTGTCTCTGGTAAACTTACTAGGTGTACCAAACCTAAAGTGCGAAGAGCTACAAAAAAAGGCGTTCGCCTCTCACACGCCTTGCTACCTGAACCCAGGCCCCTCAATTCCATCCGTCTGTGAGCTGCATTGCGGCGAATATCTCAAGATCTTCTGGACTATAAAAGCGGCCTTTGTAAGTTCATCCTCGGCAGGTCCAACATTTAAGGCATTGTGGCACGTATCAAAGGGATGCGGTTTTAGCTGGGCTCTGAAAACTGCAGCCTGTTCTGCAGTCTCTGCTAACTCAGCGCTCTTCAGGAAATCTTTGGTTGACCACAGGAAACTGATACTGGTAATGCGCCTTCATATTACAAATGCCTCTACAAAGATAATCTCTGATGAGCAAAGAGATGACAGCTTCCTTAAAGGAGTAGTATCGGCCTTTTCCAAAATGTTGAAACGGAAAAGTAAGTTTCTTGATTGGTTCGCCATCACCGAACAGAAAAATAAATCGAAACCAGGTCAATGGAATATCATTCTTGTGCTGGCCGATAAACAAAGTTTTGAATGGTCCACTCCCGGAACACCACACACAAACCTCAATAGAATTATATCCGACCTTGTGAAGGCTTCAACGAAAAAGAAACTTATGAAGCAAGTTGGAAGAGAAAAATATAGAATTACATCGGTGGACCTATGCTATGACGTTGCCTGTAAAATTTCGAAGAAATTGGTGTAATCTTCAAACTTTCAAATTACACCAACCAGTTACTGTGATAAATGTTTATAGCAATAACTGTCTACTTTGACAGTAGATATTTGTTCTTATAGTCCAAATATAATCTGTTATCAGAACACGTTTAAATCTTCTAACCTGAAAAATAACGCTGAATAAAGTATTGTATACTTTTTCTTCGAAATGGTCTTAGGATTTAGTTAACCTCTGAATTTAAAATCATTTTATTTTCATGTTTGTTGGGTAGTTTTTAAAATAACTGTTAAAGATCGTCGGCGAGTATAACTAGAAAAGTAACGTGGTTTAATCAACTCTAGATTGAACAGTTTGATCATCACAATGAATGGAATCGCTCTGACGAAGGGCTATCGCTCGAAACGCAACTGGTGCTTTCCCTACGATTCCCAATTACATTTGAATTGAATTACTCTGACGAAGCGCTAGAAATGTCAGCCTACGTTTCAACCTAGATTTTAATGTTTGCAAAGAAGCTGAGCTGTAATATATCTACTCGCCGACGCTCTTCAATACCATTTTAAACACTACTCCGTTGTTCTAACGTAGATCTATATCATCGTAATGTCTACTACTTAAATTGCTACGGGTAACGATCATAAAAAACTCAATTTTCAGTTTCTAAAGTATAGAATTTCTCTAACGAAAAGCTAACCTTCGGAACTCTTTACACTCCCAGCATCGATGACCAAATGTTTTTGAAGTTGTGTTATTCAAATTACAGTCAAACAAATGTACTCAATATTCTAATCCCTCCAAGGACTCCACACTTTGTTTTCCTCTGCTACTCTCATCGCATCCGGGTCATGCGGTCCGTCAAGACTTGGAACCATGCTCTTTTTGTAATACTCTACTCGATTTTGCAGCTTCTTGACAATATCAGGGAAATTTGCACTGACGTCAATTCGTTCCTCGGGGTCAGCGGTGATGTTGTACAGTGCAAGTTCAATAATTGGGGTGTTTTCCTAAAAATTTAACCAAAAAAACTAAAAACCTATATAACGGCTTCATCAACACTATTTACAGAAACGTGATATAGGTTTCCAAGACAACGTACTACTCGTTCTGTAGCTTTACCGTTGCGATGAAAGTCACTAGTTCTAACGGGTCAGGAGATCAATTGGCTGGCAAGCAATGTCAGGTGACCTGTCAGCCAAGATAACAGCGGACGCTAACACTAGCCGAAAAACCGACGGGTCTAAAGTACAGGTAACAGGTAGCAGGTAACAGGTAGCAGGTAACAGGTTAACAGGGTCCGAAATTGCGCTTTCCTGGTCGCCAATGCGACTACAAATTTTGCACTGGCGACCAGAATTTCACAACTAGTCGCCAGCGGGCGATTAACTATTTTATGCCACGATAATTATACAAACAATAACTTTGATTTTCAATCAAATTGATTAAAATAATTGAAACAGATTGGAACAGAACACTGTTGTTATTGTAGCTAAAGTTGGGCTGCATGACTACAAATAATGATAAATTGGAAAGGTTGTTGACACTTTTTATTGACACTTTTTGGTGACCACATTTTTCTATGTGGCCAGTTGGCACCTGCCTAAAAAAGTTAATTTCGGACCCTGACATCCTCATCGAGAGGTTTCCAAAGTCATTTGTCGATGTAAGAGCAAAGGCAGCACCTTCTCCTCAATTATTTTAAGACTCTGAGTGTTGGTCCACCCCAGAACCAAACCTAAGCCTCCTGCACGATACACTGCAGCCTTCCCAACTAGGCTAACCAGTTGCATGTGCAATAGCTCAGATTTATTGCATCACCGTTAAAAATCAATGTGATTAGCTTTGACAATAAATTAGAAAGACAGTTTGGGTCCAATCTCTCACAAACTTCACCTTAAATTTATGCATGAATATTGGTCATTTTAAATTTCTCTTGTTTTTTGCTGTGGCAGTGTGGGATTGTAAGAAGTTAACTTAGCACTATGTCTTCATGGATCTTTCAAAATTGAAGGATATCAATTGAAATTTAATGTGATTAAAAATGCTTATTTTGTTATTTAAATCATTAGATTTCTCTCAAATATTTATCAAAAGTGCTGAGGAAATGTACAAAACACCTAGATCCACTCCTGGCAACCACAATTTTGTCCTTCGTTTTACAAAACAGGGTTTCAAATAAAGGCCGGCGAATGGCAAATTTCACATGCTCTCTCTTGACTTTTGAGGAATATTTGCCATAACTTCACAGGCTTTTGCAATAGCTATTTTTGGGTGGAAGTGAGGTAAATTGTATAGTTAACTAATCAAACTGCATGCAATTTGCAAACTTAAAAATAGACATTTAACAATATTTGTTGGAACTCTTTAGGTTAAATAAAACTGCAGCATTATGTATAGCTTTGTGTGTCAACGTATTCATCTGTCACACAATTATTACAGATTTCTATCACAAAAAACACTGTATTCCACAGTACTTCAAATCTTTAAAAAAGCTTTGACTGCATTTCAGGGGGAAATGTGTGGACCGAGTAAAATTAACCAGGGGCTTTCTTAAAGAGCAGCTGTTTTAGCTGCCAAGTAAATTTTTTAAACATAACCCTAAAAAACTAACTGAAACCCTGCAAAAATCAATTATGTGTATATTCTCAATGTATTTTCATCTTGATATGTGACCAATAGTTATTATTGTTGTCAATGAATGTCCTAGCTTATGTAAGATATTTTTGAAGGTTTCTTCACCTGCGGCTTTTTAATTGATCAATGAATTATATCCTCCTTACATTTAACATGAATGAGGGCCATTTTTAATGAGAACTGAGAGCCAAGATTATTATCTTTTTAAACAACACCATTTTACCTTCACTTATTAAAATTTTAATTTTCCCATCAATAATATTATTTTAACCCAACTCTACACATAATGTTACAAAACTTATTCTAAACGTTAACCAAAATGAGCTCAATTCTACATACTGCACAAAGTTATATTGATACGAAATTTGCTGTTTAGAAATCAGTTTTATGATTTGCTTACAAACTTCATGTAGCTTTCTGCTAAAAAAAAAAAAATGTTTTAAAGGGGTTTTAAAGTTATCCAGGTTCTTTTTTACATGGATTCAGCAATGATCCTTAATATTTATTGTTAGGATTTCTATAACATTAAGTAGCCCCAAAAGCTGAAAACAGTTGTACTCAAACCCTTGGCTCAAAAAACTTGACATTGATTCAACAATTGTAAATGCTAATAATTTATAATTCAGAATATTTTAGCATTTAATTTCCATTTAGCCATAATCTGTTTATCTTACAAAAGTTCAAAAATTCCAATAGAGAAAAAGGATTCAAGAAAATTACAAGGGCAGCTTAAATTCACTTTGAATTTAAAAACGTAACTCAGTTTCAAAAGTTTTCATAATTTACATAGCTGGTACCTCGCATCCTCATTAAAACGTCATTATCATTTCAAACCCAAATGTCAGTTTAAGCACCGAAGCTTTCAAAAAAATTAAAAAATGCAAAAATCAAAAGTTAAACTTTCACAAGCAGATAACGAGCAAACAAATAGAGAAAACAAAAGGTAACAAAGAAAATGGAGCAAATAAATGAGCAAAATGCATTCTAAATCTACTTAGTTTATAACATTCATAATTACAAAATATTCAGATTGTATAACATCGTGTATGTAAGCATTCATTGACAGGTGAAACAAACTATTTTGACATTCTTTGTGGGTAACCATCACAAATCAGTTTCCCCTCGATTCTTATCCGCCATCAACTTTAGCAAAAACACAGAATGACTAATAACTTAGTAAATACGCGAAATACGCCTTGATACGATTATTATATATACCCACCATTTTTCCTTTAGTCTTTCCATTGTTCAAATGCACTCAACCCTTCTAAAAACATACACGAGGCAGGAGCAAAATTCTCTGACTTACCTCCAATTGCAAAACACTTGGCATTTTGAAATACAAACTCTCCAATCCAAATTCGACAAATTAGAACTTTTGAAAGCAGCGACTGGAAGCTCCTGTAGGGTTTATTCTAAACAGCCATTTCTAGGAAAACCATCATTACAGCATATGATCTGAAATTTAAAAGACGATGATGTGAGAAAAATAGGACCGTTATTCCTAAGGATTCAAATAAAGAACTCTAAACAAAAATATATGAAAAAGTGGAACATAGAAATTCTGATAATATGAAAGCAAAACTATTATTTTTCGCCAAAGTGATAAATTGCAAAGGCGTTCATTTCATAGGCTAAGTTACAGTAAGAATGCAATTCAAGGTTAAGTAAATTTAGATGCACCTTCAAAAAAAAATTACTAAAAGCAGTGATCCCGAAATCTAAAACCTGTTAAGAACATTGAAACTAACTGAGAAAGTGTTTGAATTTGACTGTCGAGGAAGCTCGACCGGATGAAATAACCGTAATTAATAATTCAACTTCCAAGTATACACTCCCTTCAAAACACTGGCCCAAGCTGACAGTCTAGAAAATATCCTTTGATAAAACACACCCATTTAAATCAAAGGCTTGCAAACATTAGAGCTTCTGCAATGAAGCACCGGAAAAAATTTCGTTACTTCAACAAAAATGTACATGGAAACCAACAACAGATTCTACAGATGATGCGATGACCTGACAATGGTTTTCAATGTTATCACTGCAAGCTCGAGACCATATTGTTGTACCTAATCTTGAAAGCGTGGGCGAAATTAGTATACATTCAACTAACAAACTAAGGAACTACATTTTCGGACCATTTTATCTTACCCAGTAATTCGACGGCATCTCCAGAAATTTTAGTTCTTGTCATGCACAAAGTTGGTTATCATTCAAACAGCAGTCTTAACCTTTGCTGGCAAAAGAACTTCAATCACGGACCTAAAAAGGTTGCTTCTTTCAATTGAAGTAATTAAAATGACAGTACAGAATCTTTTAAATAATACACTTTTCCCTACAGCAACTACTTGTTCATAATCGTTATAACGAACAGAGAAAAATCCTCCGAAGTGTTTAAATTGTCATACAACAAGAATACAACACCGGTTTTCTGCCACAACGCGCATCATCAAAGTGTAATACCGTGGAGAACCATGGGTAATGACGTCACACCGGAAGTCCCGGGGATGACAAAAAGTCTCACTTTTTGATCACTGCAATCAAAGGCAATACAGTGGAACCCAGTAGAACCGATTTCCAATTTTACGTTTGGTAGAATTTGTTATCAATTCAAAATGCTTTTCCCTCGCTGACAGTTATTTTCAACATATCAACATTGTAGCTATGGGTACTAAATTGGATCCCAGTTTAAACAATTCGTGGGATTCAGTTGAAAAAAAAATTTAAACAACTTCCTCCGGTACCATGCCAAGCCTAAACGTTTTATCCAACACATAGACGCTTGTTTTAGTTCCACTTCTCACATTTTTAAAATATACGTTATATGGAAGCTTTTATGATTTACATACATGTATATGTGCTCTTACCTTCAAACCCTTTGCGTTTACTCAATTGGGAGATTAGTAAAATCTAATTGATATCTATGTCAGTAACTGATTACCATCTTAGTGCCAATCCATTATAAACCAACTGACTCCCACTCATGTTTAATTTATTCATCTTCACATCCCAAGATCACCCACAGTTCTTTTTCTTTTTTGCACTTCTTACGTTCATGTTGTCTCTGCGTTTTTTTAAGAAATTTCAAGAGATGTACTCTATCTTTATCAAACGAAACTTTCCTGTGGTCGTCGTTGATCGCAATACTCCCCCCAAGATAGACTCTCCCAGCTCTTTTTAAAATTCTCGCTGTTCCGCAATAGCTGTCACACATGTCTTTTTTTCTTTCCACGCACCTCCGTTACAGATCCTAAATCTACTTTTTGCATTTAATTAATTTGTTTTTTTTTTTTCGTTTTGTTAGACCCAATGTTATTTACTGCATTCAATGTTCCTAGCTGAATGAGCTTTACATTGGCAAAACTAAATATCGGTAAAATTTAGTTGAGAACTAACACTACTGTAGATATAATATTTAAAATCATCCGATCTTTCGCCGATCAACGGCAACATCAGAAATTGAAAAGGAAAACGTATCCGGTGATACTATATCACTATAATAAAGTATAAAAAATGCGTGTGAAATGATAAAACATACTAAAAATAAACGAAGTTACATTAAAAAGGCCAAATGGGAATGAACGAGCTGTGTACCTCTCAGGAGTCGGTGTATGCGGCGAAAAAGGTGGTGGTATTGAAAAATGCCAACGGGAAAATGATAAAGAAATCTAAGTTAAAATAAATGTTAAAACAAAAGGTTAAAACAAAAGGTTAGCAAATTTGCTACCGATATATTTTATCATGCTACTGAAGGACAACCGCCATAGATTATTGGCAAAACTGTTCGTCGCTTAGGCGGCGCGCACCATCCGCACTCTTGGACGGTGACTTGCAAACCTTACCGTATAAGCGCTTCAAGTGTAATAAAATAGTTTATAATGTTCTCTTTTCTTTATTATTATTGTTATTATTTCGTTTCATTTTCTTGTGCGACTTATTTTTTTAAAATACTTTTTTAGCCGCTATCTATTCTTATCAATTTATTCTTTCTTTTGTTTTCTTTATTTATCTTTTATTACGTACATAGAAATATTAATTTAGCATGTCCATTTCTAAGGAACTAGAAAACGCCCGCCGAGTCTTGTCTCCTTTATTTGTTTTTGTTAAATTTCACTCTCGCCCACTTTCCTCGTGGCACTCTTCGTCTTTTTACTCGAGCTAAACAGGCTGGCTAAGTCTTGCTTTTCGTTTGCATAATTTCCAAGCTATCGACAATGTCAAAAGTGTGCAAATCTGCGTTAATTCACATTCTGCTCTATTCCTTTACAAGCATCACACTTGAAATGAGGGAGAAATGTGGTCTTATATGGTCTCGCAAAATGGAACCTTTTGTGGAAAGGAATGGAAATTTGGAAAATTTTGGAAATTCCAAAATGGAATTTCTTTTTAGATGTATAAGTTATTATTTAAGTTATTATTCGCATTTCCAGGTTCCTTATGCGAAGATATCTGTTTTGTGTCACACATAGGTAGCTCGAGTAAAAGAATGTAGGAATTTAGTTAACTGTTCATTGTTTATCGCTGATCAGGCGTCAGTGTTAGTGACACCTTACATTTTTACCCCAACGTCTAACGTTCGGAACGTTAATGTTTTTTCCACGGTACCAAACTTAAACTTTTTCTACATTTGCTTCTATAAGGGCAATTGATTTCATGTCGGACCAATTCGCCTTGTTTCCTAAAAGGATTGCTTTGTAAACCTTACTGAAAATTCGAGTTCACTTTTTTTTTAAAACACGGAAGGTTTTTTTCACTACAGCGTAAAATTTATCTTTCTCAAAATATAACACGGACACAGCACTCGATCCCTTTACTACATTAGGTTAAAACAGCTGACCGGTCCAATCATAGAACCTTTTAGTGAAACTAAATTAACTAGATATACTTGCTTAAACAGGTAGTTCAATAAAACAAAGTCTGATTTCGTTTCTTCGATGTTTTATTTGAAAAATTAATCTCGAAATCTACTTCAATTGTAAAGGGAGATAAATGTTAATTTATATTATCATATTATAACTTTTGCTTTTCAAATTGCACAAAAACATGTAATTCTTCTTTTAAACTGTGAATGCCAATGTCCCACGCAACGCTTTCTATACGGCCATTCAGTCTACAATACTATCAGCTTCCTGCATTATCGCTGTAGCACAAGCACGTTCGAAGGGTCTGTAGGCGTTTTTTCACAAGTTTAGACACAAGTTTAATCAACGTGCTATTTGTGAAACATATCAATTAACAAAAAGCAATCTTTATTGTTCTTCAAGGGATCGCGTTAGAAATAGATTTATGTTTTAAAAACGTTTCTCTTAAATGAATCTGATCCTAGTTGTTAGCTATGACATGCTGATGATGCCCCAAAAAGCAGAAACAGCTGTTGATAACTATTATTTTTATAGTAAAATTAAGAGGTGATGCCCGCTATCAACGTGGTATTACTGCACATATTATTGGCTTTAAGTTAGCTCTACTCAATCAGTCACTGATATTTATCATTTAAGCCACATTTCACAACCACTTACAATCACTCAAAACTTTTAGGAATAAGGACAGCAACACTTTTGTGATTACAATTAAGATATTCTTTAATGAGTGTTCCACGATTGTATTCGATTAGAAAAAAAGTAACACTTGAAGCATAAAATAATGTGGCCAATTGCTATACCAACCTATAGAGCTGAGGGTAATAACTAATATTGTTATATACCAACTATCAAAGTCCATTTTTCTCGTACTCCTATTGGACGAGACGACATCACGCGCACGTGAAC
>JAPEIX020096035.1:0-10349 GCA_026122405.2 Zoanthus sansibaricus
TATACTTCATGTCATAAACAGGGTATTGAAATACCCAGTTTTTGTCATAAACAGGGTCAGGGTTTGACAATACGGGCAGCACACCCCCACCCATATGAGATGGGAGTACCCCCCATCCCGGACGCCACACCACTTTTACTTTTGTAGTGCCTTGTCAACAGCGGTGAAGTCATTCCCTTGACTAATTATCTCATTGGATTTGACATATTCTGTCAACGTTTTCACACCTCGTCTCAGTAAAGCAAACTACTAACGTTTTTTGCAATAATTTGGAAACTAAATTAGATTTTTTAAACATAAAGTTTTCAAATATCGAAAGATATTTTCCTAACAGTTCCAAATTTTCAAAAATTAGAAAAATTAAAAATAAAAAAAAATCTTCAATAAGTATCCCGTGTATACTTAAATACGCAGATATTGAATGACGCACTTTGAATCCTTGTAGAAAAAGAAGCGAATGGAGGCAGAAAAAATGAGGCAGGTGGAGGAAGAACGTCTACGAAAGGCCATGGCTGCTGACAAAGCCAAACGAGAGGCTGAGAAATTGCATAAGGTAAGAAAAGATCATCTAACATTTAAATTGTTACATTAAAGCAATACATCTTCATTCCAGGTTTTAGGCCAGTTTGGCGCAAGTTTTAAGCTTTGTTAAAAAAAGTCTTCGGCAGTTTTCCTAATTAATGAACCCATGCAAGTTTGAAAATTCATTGTAATTGCAGTACGTAGTGTATTTAGTTGACGTTTCAAGCGTTAGTCTTTTGGTACAACAATAAAATCAACTAGTTCTTTTTTTACATTTCACGACTTGCTGACACTACTTCTCTGTAGCTGTATGGTTTATAGTCAGTATATGTCTTTTTAAAATTGACGGCACGTGTTTTTGTTGAAGGAACGAATGGCACAAATTGAACAAGAAGAGAAGGAAGAACATGAGAGGAAGAAGAAAGAAGCAGAAAAGAAAAAACACGATATAGAAAAGGCCGAAGAGGAAGCAAGAAAGAGAAGGGAGGAAGATGTCGATGATTCCAAAATGGTACGTACTGATCTAGCAGGATTCAACAAAGTGAAATCTTTCCGTGTTTTTATAATATAATGGTCAAGGAGAAACATGTATTTGTTTTCATCAATCAATTAACGTTAATCACATTTATCATCTCTATAACAATTATTGTAAATAACAACTTTACCAATATTATTTAGCTAAAAAATGTTGTAATTGCTGCCAGCGAAGCGAGTAGCCTCCTTTTCGGAACACCGTGAGCTCTCAAGGAACGTGCAATACATATGATCAGCGGTTCAAGTCCATACCGTATCGAGAGTCGATTCCAGGTTGTCACTAGTATTTCAGTACACACGATACATGTTATCAGTGGTACAAATTCATGGTGACCTCTTTAGTGTGCGTGTAGAGTGGTTTTCATTTCATGTTTTAAAGTGTAATGTGCCAAAGTGTCTTTCACGGGGTAGTAAAAACCTTATGCGTACAAATAAATAGTGCACTCGCAGAACTCACTTTCTGTAATAGAAATAACTAGTTATTATGTTAAACTGTCCGGGATAATTATGATAAGAGAATCTACAGTAAATTCAATCAATCATTCTTTATTAACTCTTGACTGTAATTTGTATAGAATTGTGTAGATCAGAGATAAAGTGACTGTTTTCTTTGTGCTAACGAAAAGCAGTAGCAAATGGAAATTAGGAAAGTAAAAAAGAAATCAATTAAAGTGTAGCTTGTAAAAACGGGCATTGATTTTAGTTGTTGTTAGTGACGTAATATAATTTCTCTGAAACCTGTCGGCTGGGTAGGATCTGAGGCTGATTTTATTCTAGTTCATATTAGACGGCAATAATTAACTTCACTTGTTCCCTCTCTAAAATGGTCTAATTTAAAACTACTAAAATCTTGTTTGCGAGGGAAAATGTTTTTAATTATTTGTTTACTGCACGTAAACATATGTTGTATACCTAATTTTTTTATTTGAATGTGTATCTCAGCTATAAGACATTCTATCGAAATTGAACAAACACTTTTTCAATTAGGCTTGTCCGTAATGAAAATCGCTCATAGACATAGTCATAACATGAACTGCATTTTTAAAATGTTTCTATTTTACATGACTAACTGCAAGAGTTTTATCTTTTCAGTGTTTTTTATGTTGAGTTACTAAAATATGCTTTTTTGTAGATTTGGCCGCAATAGTTTAAGACTCGATCTTAAATTAATCATATTTTTATGGACTATTTTTAAGATATTTTGATGACCGCGGTAACATAATATCCCGTATATAAATTTCCACTAAATTCTTCTTCATCTGGTGTTTGCTACATTGCCTTGCATGCTTTACATAACTCAAGAAATATCATTCAGCTTTGTAGCAGAAATTATTTTAGTTGTTCCTTATTTGAATGTCTGTATAATAACCGAGACGGCTGCCTCGTATTTTTTATCTGAAGTTTTGAAATATGTTAAAAATTAGCCATATTTACGACCTCTTAACGGGGTGCGCTCCTCAGTCCTCACTGTTTGTTTTTCAAAATTTTGTTTTCAAAATTTTAAACAACGATTATATAAGAAAACTGTTTGGAAATGAAACACATGGTAATACTTTATTCCTTATAGAAATTAATTCTTTGCTAAACGAAGTCATGACTTTACAATATGTTGAAACTACGTGTTTGTTTATCATTCCTCACGCACTATGATCCAGTTGTCAGCAGAAACATTACACCGGCCTCAGGATAGAGCTAAAAGAGTGTTAGGGCTTGTAGTTATTAATTGCGCGAAGCTTTTAAGAAAGTGGCAGGTTCATTGTAAGAAGCGTTTTATGTTAGCTATTGGCTCTCTAATGACGATAATGAAATGAATGATTGAAAATACTTGTTGGCCACATTGCCGCTAGAAAATGATC
Source organism: Zoanthus sansibaricus (assembly GCA_026122405.2). Taxonomy (NCBI): domain Eukaryota; kingdom Metazoa; phylum Cnidaria; class Anthozoa; order Zoantharia; family Zoanthidae; genus Zoanthus; species Zoanthus sansibaricus. Next base: position 2,913 of record JAPEIX020096035.1, read on the forward strand.
ATCTGTGTGTGGTGTTGATCAGTGTTAACCATTACATCAAACTGAGTGTACATTTGGCAGATTGTGAGAGAAACTCTACCAATCCAAGTTGTTATTATAAACTGACCTTCCATCAAAGCGATATTCAGCCTTGTTCTTTAGAATCATCTCACAACGATGTAGACTGTGATGAAGAGTATTGGGGAACATTTTCCTGTTAACTTTTGACAATTATTTCATCATACTTACTGTTGACTACTCGCTGAAACACTCTGTGCTAAAATAGTCATTCGGTCCAAGTACGCTAATTAAGGCCAGAACTTGCCAAATTTTGATTTGGGTTCATTTGATAGATAGAACATTTTTACACTGGTTTGTAATCATTTGGGGTTCTGTAAACCGGTTCAGTAAAGACGGGCATTCTGGAGCCGAATTACTCTGTTTTTTAAAACACGATGGATACAACTCCGCGAATCTACATCGTACGGGAAGCCAAAAGAAAGAATGAGAAGTTGCAGAGGAACAGTTTTTATGGCTCCAAAAGTCAGTCTAATATAAAACTGGCTCAACTGACTAATGATATTGTGTTGGACAGTCGAGTGGGAAGAAAGCTAGCTAACAACGGTACCAACAGATTTTCCATCTGTGATGTTGACAATATGGCTGGAAATTCAGTTTTAGCCAATAAAATCCAAGGCGCAGAAAAAAGCCCTGGTGTAAAACTTAAAAAGCCGGCGCGTGAACCTAAAGTGTCGTTGTACTTTTATAAAAACCGTTACAAATATCCTCCGAGATCTCCGCGAATTCATCATAAAAACCGGAAAAAACATGTTCGCAGTTTGTCGTATAATAACGATAGAAACTTGAAAAGACGATTCTCTTTGAGATTAAAAATAGATGGCCAAAAGAGAGAGCGTAACTTAATGAAGAGAAATAAAAGGCGTGATCAGAGTTTGGATAAAGATTATTGCTCTGCTGACGCAGATTTCTTTGCCGCTCAGGTACAACTTCCGTTCAGCAGTCACTGAACGCTGTTGGGAAAAAAACACTTAAATGATAGAATAAAAAGATAGCGATATATATTTACCAAAGCCTAGTCATTTTCTTCAGCGTGTTCATGGTCTTGAAAACATATTGAATTTATTTAATATCAGTTATTACAGTAAATTTTTAAAACTAGTAGTTCAAATGAAAGTCAAGTGATAGGTCATATTCTTGTTAAGTTCTGTCAACACAGGTATCATGTTGTGTCTTGTTTGTCATTTCAAAATAGTATTAATACCAACATTATTACTTAAGAATAAACAAATAGTCCGTAAAATGATTTTCATTTTGTTTCAAATTTGTCCGCTTTGCCTCAAGAGTGTAGTCAATGTTTTTCAAATGTTTTTCTTTATATTTGCCAAGAAATGCTGTAGTACCGCACCTCAGCAACATTTTCAAAGAATTAAACTAGAAAAAGAAATAAGAAATAGCTAAAATAATATATTGCTTTAAAAACTCAAACGTTTTCGACTATAAAAGTCATCCTCAGTCGAAAACGTTTGAGTTTTTAAAACAATATAATATTTTAGCCTTTTATTATTTCATTTTACATTTGTTAAGCGATTTCAATGATAAACTAGAAAAAATTTATTCATTTTTCACCGTCACAGAAAGTTTTGTTTGACTCTAATCAATACGTACACAATTTGATAGATCTGGGTTGATGTGAAGTGCATTTTGTTACAAGGGCGGATTTTTTTTTTATTAGCAACAACTTTTTAAACCCAATAACAAAAATTTTAAGTTATTAAATATTGAACTAATGAAATTTACCAAGATATTTTCGTTCTTCCGTTTACAGGTCGATGAAATGTTTGAGTTCCTACCTTCAGAAGAAAACGACAAAACCCCTGCTCCTACTCCCTCAGCATTTAGGGTGAGTTGTCCCATAATGGTAACGTAATATTTGTTTCGCTGATTTTGCAGAGTTTATTAAAAATAGCAAGAGAAAAATAATAAAGAGCGTTGCAGCGTGAAAGCATGTTAATTATCGGTGATGGCCCTACTAAAGCCTAGTAAAGGAACTAAGGTTAAAGTGCTGCTACTATATACCGATTATATCAGTAACCTTTAAGGCATTTGTTGATCTATACTTTAATATGACTGTTAATGTATTTGCAATATGTGGTAAATAAATAGAACAAGATATCCTTTGTCACTTTCTTCTTCTGTCCATCATTAGCGAGAAAAGTAAATGGGAACAATTTTTAACGTTTTGACATTGTCCAATATCATCAAACAAACAGACAGTAACAATACAGTGCAATAGAGTAAGAATTTACAATGAACAAAGCAGTTGAAATGATCAGAGATCTCATATATGAGGCAATTAAACTTCGATGAGCATTTCCTTAAAAATAAAATGCTGAAGCTTCTTGCTGGAGACGTTGCTGTTAGTCCATAATCTTACAAACGGTCTCTTCCAAATGTTGAACTTTTGTGCTCCTCAATTCTTTGATGTAAATTGCGAGCTGTATAGCCAACACGGTTCGCATCACACGAACCACATTTATATTGATATGGGTCAGTATTCCCCAGGCTTGTTGGTGGAGGTGACCTTGACTCTATACATAGCTGCAGAGGGAAAAACTGTGGCCAAATTGAGTGGGACGAGTGTGGGCCTGCCAATGGCACTTGTCCTGCTCATGGGTTGCTATTATGTCTTTGACATATCATACCCAAATAAGGCCAAAAATATATATCTTTTTTTAGAAGCTTCTCTGCTAGAGAATACAACAGAGGCAAGGAAGCGTGTTGTATTGCAAAAGTTCCTTGCAGATATCGCGTAAATGCTCCATAAGTTATTCCATTTTTTCTGTCCACTCTCCTTTAGTATGGCACTACATGTATATCCCCACCAAAACTTTTATTTGTAATTCAACAGTCAAGTTTTGGATTCAACCTTAAGGTTTTAAACTAGACATTTCAATTTACCAATGATTCAATATCCAAGTTCTGAATTCAAAATTCAAGCTCTAATTTCAGCATTTGGCTTTCTGATTCTTGAATTTTGAATTTTAGTAAACATGAATGTCGAGTCATTAACTTGAATGCTGAAATTAATATTTTTATTTATTAATTTAGAAGTACAGTAGAATGCAAAACTTGAAACATAGACTTAAAATCATAAACTTGCATGAATCCAAAACTGGAATGTCAAACCAAAACCTTAATTTTGTGGGATATAATGATAAACGAAAGAAAAGAGAGTATAAATTGCCTTTATAGTTATTGGAGCTTTTTGTGATATTTTCTGAGGTTTCATGATCAATATTAAAATTGAGCTCTTCATTAGAGGAAGTGGATTGATTGAGTGGAGTAGCCCTACATGGAACTTTTAAATGACAAAAGAAAGATATTTTTTTGCCTTGCAACTATTTTTATATTCTCTAAAAGTTATACAAATATATGTTTCTGCTTCTACACAAACAGATATTCCATCTTACGTAACAGTTCCTGATAATGAAATTGATTTTGGTGGAGAATTATTGAAAATGGTTGATAAAATAAACAACAATTCTGCGATACAAACTGATGGTATTTAAAGAAATAATAATGATAAGAAAACGGATGTTAATGGTAAAACACCGTTGTTAAATCCTGATGATGATGATGATGATGATGATGATAATGTTACTAAAAATCTTTTTAAACAAATATTGATAAAAATGATGAAGTTAATCAAAATTGTCCTATGATTTCTACTAGAAGAGGTTCAGATAATAGAGAAATTAATAATTTATTAGAGGATGATATTGAGGCTCTTGAAAGAGAAAGAGAAAGAATTGAACGTCCATTGCCTCTAAGAGAATTAAATTAATTAAAAAAATATGGTTTTTCAACTGTTGCAATTTTATCTGCTATTGGTGTAATTATTGGTTCCATTGTTTCTAGTTCAAAAGAATCTCTTTTTCTGTTGCAAAAGGAGTTGAAAACGGATGAAAAACGCTTAAGGAAAAAAATTGCTCAAATATTAGCAGAAATTGTTGATTCAATAGCATCTTTCTTGTTTAAAACTGCTGGTGAAGTTGTTGGATTTTTAGGAAGAAATGCTTGGTTACTAATTGCTGGATTAGTAATTTTTGCAGTAGAACAATTTAAATAAAGATATCGTTAATAAAGTGTAATGGTTAAATTTATAACATTTTTGACAAATCAGAAGTTTATGGTAATGGTGTAAAACATTATACAAAAAATGAAACTTCATCTATGTTTTGTGATATTTTTTCTAATTATTCTTGTAATAATTCTGGTAAAACACTAGTTTCTCCATCATACATAAAATTGATAATTATCCTTTATTATTTATTTATTAACAAACAAAAGTTACTGTTTTTGATTTAACAATTAAAGTTCTTAATATTAAAGGTGAACAACTGACTTTTGAAAGCCCTATAATAATTTTATTAAAGTTCTTTGTAATTTGTAATGAATTGGGATCAATCATAATTGTGATTTTATATTTTTAAAAGGTGAAAATCACTATCTTGGTTTATTCTTTATTTACTCATTTTGGAGATCAAAAAACGAGTTGGAAATATCCTCATAATTGGAGAGATTTATAATTACTTGACGTGGAAGGAAAGGCATCTGATAGAAATTTAATTCAATTCATGAAATAATGTTTATAAAGATTTCGGTTTATAGCGGAGCACCATACTTAAGAAAACATGGTATATCCATCGAGTTGAATTTTCAACGTCAAGACGTCATGTCCGTCCGTCGGTACGACGTCCGTGAACACGAGTGAAATATTTTCTTTTCTCGTTCATCTTTAAAGTGATTTTTTTCTAAATGGTATATGTTTTTTAACTTCGTGTGTTCTTTGATATAATTTTGGCATTGTTTTGGCAATTGTTTGTGTATTTGGCAAGAATACAACCTTCGTGGCCTCTGTTTCCGTCGTGTTCGATACAGTTAAGTACTGTTTTGTAAAATTTTTTTCATTCAGCAAGCCAAAATTTTTAAAATCAGACCATAAGGAACACTCCGAGTTAAGTTGCAAACAGCATAATTTAAACATTGTCTGTGGGAATGGCCAATGTTTAAAATATGCTGTTTGCGACTTCATTTGTTAAATAGCCTAAACTGTCATTTGAAGTGCTCAAAATAAATCAAAGAAATTGAAAAAAATCTTACTTTTAGGGCTTTTACCACCCAAACTACTGGGGCTATTAGGTTGAATCTCTTTCGGAGCTCCGCTTTTACTTTTAGGCAGTGCCTAAATCTATATATTACTAATGTTGCTACTATGTGATTTTAGATGTCGTCTCACGAAACCTGGCAAAGCCAGCTTTGAATGCAGCACAATTCACACACTCTTTGTCCATCTTGAAAAAAAGAGAAAATATAGTATGGAATAAAGATGAAAAAAGCTAATAAGCTGCTTCTATAGTTAGGTCGATCAAGTTACTGTTAATGTTATCGCATTTCTGAAAAAAAGCTGAGCTCAAACAGTATCGTTTCTAAACGTACACACGAGTGACCACTAATGAAAAACATAAAAAAAATTTAAATAAAGGTTAAAAATATAATAATTAACTGCATTATAATTACAGTTTGTACACCAAAAATATGAATACACATGTGCATTTACGATTACATTTATAGTTTTATGTACAGGCTTGAGTTTAATTCAAAACAGTCAACATTCTCGGTATTTACAGACAGCCGCTCTTAATTAGCGAGGCAAATTCTTATCCAGAAGACAGGTATATTAGGCAGTTGGAGGCTGGACTCTCTCGGCTGTACCGTGGAAGGCTTTCTTGTTTTGTTTTGTTTTTTTTTGGCGTGGAACTTTTCCTTTAATTCATCATTCACGTTGCACGTGGCATCACTAAAGTCAGCATGAAATCTGATACTTGACGTATAATTTAACCATGAGTGACCACAAGTGACCTCATGCCTATTTATATTTTTGGTGTACAAACCATTATAATTCAGCTAATTATTATATTTTTTAACTTTTTTTCAAATTTTTCATGTTTTGCACTCGTGTGTACTTTTATAAACGATCGTTTAAAAGGTTGTTACAGAAACTGTAATTTTCTTAGTGATTATTGTTCTTATTTGCTGAAAGTAGTAAAAAATAATCATTTTAAAATGATTAATGTATTTAACAAAGAAATACTTTAGCATATCTTAAGAAATAAGCAAAAAGAATTTGGAAAAATCTAATCGCCTTTCGAAACGAAAATAATTTTGGTGGTCTTGTAAATTATTAGAGAAGACATTCATCGAAAAATAATGAAATTTGTTTAACAAATGGTTTTGAAATCAACATGGCGGGACGATAAAGCTTGCGTGAAGAAGTGCATGCGTAAACAAATTCCAATTTGTTACACTGTCTTCATTTTTGAATGAAAGATATTGAATCAGAATACAAACGGTAATCTGTACTCACATTTCCTCCGTGTTCAGTCCTTAGTTTCGAAGTATTTTTCTCATTCATAGTTGTACTTCGTCGAGAAACGGTATGCCGGTAGTCATGTCGCCGTCCAAGTAAGTGACTCTGTATCTCCATACCAGGAAGCTCGGTCAAGTCACCAAATAACACAGGAAAGCCTGCAAAATTTCGAATTATTGTTAATCTCCAACTTGATCTTGTGGTGTTTTTTTGAATCAATTAATTCAAAACACACGTGCCTTACACACTTACCTGGGTCGAGAGTGAATTTCGGGTGGCGCTAAATTGCTTTATCTAGAAAATATCTGACGACTTTGAAATCTATTTCAATCTATCGAATATTTTTTTTTTATTTCAGCTCATGAGAGTATTAGTTGAATCTAAACAGCTTAAAATCAGGTTTTGCAAAAATTGGAAGCGATAGCTTTTCGTTTTTAGGTCATTTTCCCGAATCTATGTAATGATGTCAGGTCGTCCCAAAAATTAAGGTCGTCCTTGTTCAAGTAAGGCCAGTGTTAGAATTAGGCAATTTTGAATACGAAGTCGAATTTGTAGCCGTGCAACAGGTGAAGATGCAGCTCTTGATCCTTCGGATTCAGCTTTGCCTACCGCTTTAATATTAAACTCAGAACTTTCGCCTTCCTCTCCGCGGATGATCGAACCATATGCATATATATTTTTCCTTTTATCATACACTTGGAAATTTACATAGTAGATCGGTAAAATATAGAACGTATCAGCCACCATATCAATATCACGTGGTGATATCAAAAACAGCCAATCAGAGTGCACGATTTTCATATCATCACATGTGATTGACATGGGACTTTTCCCGCCGTTGAAACAACTTGTCAATCTACTTCGTTGATGATTGAGACAGAGTCTCACTAAGTATATGATAAAAGGAAAATTACATGTCCGCTTGGAGATACGAATTTTATCTTCTCGTGTTGAAAATATTTCACTCGTTCGCTGCGCTCACTCGTGAGATATTTTTTCAACACTCG
>JAPEIX020096069.1:0-10349 GCA_026122405.2 Zoanthus sansibaricus
AAGCAAGCATGTGCTTTACATGAGGGTGTGGTCACCATCACCAGAAATCCATGTTCGTACCCTAAGTGGTTCACAGACAGATCATTGTCTTTCTTCATTAGGAGAACACTTTCATCCACGGCGAGAAATCCAAGATATGAACCTGGGGTAGCTTTGGCTGTGACAACCACGTGATCACCAGGGCGAGACTCTCTCCTACTGTATGCTACGGACACCTAAAGAAACATAAAGTTAAGAGCTCAAACGTCTGTCTCGTCAAAGCGCCATTGTGAAACTGTAAGCACAAAACCCTTGAAACCTTATTTTTCCTTGAGTTAAAGCCACGGACAGTTTTGTATAGGTAATCACACGGCCTCATGTTCAATTTGAAAATAATGTGCACGGGTGGGTTTTCAAAAAGTATTAAAACTGAACAAGAAAAAAAGAATTTTAGTCAAATTCTGTACGGACTAGAAAGGCAGTTTTCTGAAAAAGAATATTTTTCGTAAATAAAATCAACCTGAACTAGTGTTACATATTATTATCAAATGCACTTCTAAAACATCCAAAATCAAAAACTCAATTGAGTTGCTCCTGCCATCTCCCCAACGAACTTTCGGCATAAATAGGGAACCAAATCTGAACCTATATATATTAATTGGTGGAGAATTATACATCAATTGCTAGAGACTCCAAGACGATTCCGCTGCAAAATGACAACTTCCAAACCCTACGGGACCCCAGAAATCCTCGATATAGCAATAGGAACCAACCCCGCGGTTTCCAGTTCGCTTTTCCCGAAAGACACAGTCTCAATCCCGAAACGATCATTTAAACTAAGACGGCCCTTTAACTAATGGGAAAGTAACAGGGGCCATCACATTATAAATGACACGTTCGCAACATCAGCAACTAATTTTACAAATTCTGCTATAATCTCCTCAATGACTGCTATAAATTCCCGATCAGTCTTGGTGAAGCAACACAACCTTCTGACACTCGCAAAGCGATGCCAAAAGCAGAAATTTTAGGAAATCGCACTCTTAGCATCCAAACAACACACACTCAAAAAATGCTTTTGACAAACAACGGAACACAATTTGCAAAGTCACAGCCACTCTAACTCAGATAAATTTATTAGTTCTATTTGAGCGTCCAATGTCAACCCACCAATTGTAAGAAAACCTACCCCTTTCAGATTGATGGTTTGAATGATGAATTTAATTGCGGAAGTTCCCTTGTCGATTATTGAAATCAATAACCCCACGTCGTTGTAGTCTATCTACGGCAGACTAACTAGCGCTTTCTATAACTGAAGTATCTCCAGGTTTATCTAACTTAGAAATGTTGTGTTGGTCTGAATTGTTTCCCCTTCTAAAATAATTATCCGTAAATGAGGAGGGAGCTCGTGTTTGCGGGGAGTTTGACCCTAGGGCGTTGAAAAGCGGCTACATTTTATTTACCCTCAAGTGTGCTTAATAAATCGCTCAGATAATTGGTTTTGTGATCTGGCAAATGTGTGAAGAGCATTAATTGTGATTTCGTTAGCGTTATCAGCCGTTGCTTCATGCAATGTCGCGGCAGATTCTGCTTCGCTTAGTGATTGTTGTAGGTCGCAGAGGAAGCAAAAGCCCTGAAATAGAATATTGTATCTGTTCTGATTCTGGTATTGCCAAATGTTTGATATAAACTCGCAATTTCCAAATATAATCTGCCACCGTTTCGTTTGTTTTTTGTTTTTCCTGAAATGTTTTTCATTCTTAAACTGATGCACTTCTTAAACATGCAAAATCAAAAACTCAATCGAGTGATTCAACTTTGCTTCATTTCCTTGTGTTAGTCAAAAGTTGAGGAATATTAAAAAAAATGAGGGAAGTTTGATAAATTTCTACATTTCAAGACTTTCCAGAAAGCGTAAGAACCCTTCCACACTGGCAATTAGCTGCACGTTGAATTTTCATCTCTATGGAATCAGATGGAAATTTACAAGTCAACTATAGGACTTAGACTTTGCAGATAGCATCATACTTATTTCGACCAACCGCAACCGAATGCAAACGAAAGTGGACAAGTTATCTACGACAGGCAGGAGAGTGGGACTCAACATTGGAGTCAGGTTGGCGTAGCGGTCATCAATTGCGCCTCCCACCCCTACGACCTGGGATCGATTCCCAGGCTCCTCACGTGGGCTGAGATTTGTCGATCTCAATCTGACTCCAAAGGTTTTTCTCCAGGTACTCCGAATTCCCCCCTCTGCATTCGACGTTCACACCAAGATCTGAGCCATGGAGCTATTACAGGTAAGCCTCTGGCTACCTCCTTCGTAATTGAGGCTAAATAAAGTAATTATTTTATTCATTTATTTACAACATTGGCCAAACTCGAGTACTGAAGATGAACTGTAAGAATAAAGAACCAATTAAGTTCCAAAATGGCAAAAACATTCAAGAAACCAACAATTTCATCTACCTTGGAGCCATTGCAAGCACTGATGGAGGTGCTGACAAGGACATAGAAATAAGGCTCAGTAAGGCCAAGATAGATTTCAGGAAGATGAAAAATGTATGGAGCTCAAAGTAACTCAACAACGCAACAAAGATCAAGCTATTCAACACCCTCGTAAAACTCGTCCTCCTGTTCTGGAGCAATACTTGGAAAAACAACGTAAAAAACTATGAGAAGCTTGATTCCTAGTCTGAAAGAGGGGCCTGGGCATCTTCTGGCCATAAATTATGTAATACTTTAAGACGAGCTGAACCAGAAGAAAGGATCGGTCAAATAGGGTTAGGAAGTCAGAAGAAGGGGATAGATATTTCTCAGGTTGCCCTTAGGATGTCACAACATTACCACTGGGTAATTGCACTGGGCAGCCGATGGTAGAAGAAAGGTGGAAAGACCCAAAGCAACTTGGAGACGTTCGGTAAAGAGAGAGCGGAGGCGGACTGGAAATCATGGGAGAAAACTAGGGTAGTAGCACGTGATGGTACACAAAGGTAAAAAAGTATCAAAGCTTTATATGCAACCGAGCATGAAGAAGTTAGGTAAGGTAAGGATTCCCTTCCATTAGGCTGTCCAATGAGTAAACTTGTTGGAAACTAACAATACAGAAAACTGCACGTAAAAGCACTGACCATGTGAAGCGTTTGTGCTTAGAAAAACTTAGTTTAGTTTTTCAGTCAACTAAGTTTTAAAAACATGACGACGTTTAAATGATTATTCAAGTGTTTCCCCGATAACTTTAAAATAAACATATACATGTAAAGACTAACGAGAAGAGTCCGACGTTTCGGCAGCATCTTTTCGCCATTGTCAAGGAAAACTGAATTAACTATGCGATTACAAGAGTAACTAAGAATCAAGAATTTACAATTAGCATAAGTTAGACAAAGACCTTAGCGTGAATAGAGTCTGACTGTACATTTATACACGGTCTTAATTGTTTAATGACTAACATCTCTTTTACAAGACAATCAAACTTGTTCTGGCATTTTTACAGAACTTTAAAACTTTAAAAAATTCTTGATTCTTAGTTACGCATGTAATCGCATAGTTTATTCAGTTTTCCTTGACAATGGCGAACTTTAAAATAAAGTTTAAAATAAACTTTAAAAAAGACTTTAAAAACAGCCAAGTAAAGAGACCAACCATATTCTCAAATGGTTTCTCAATCTTAAGATTCATGCTGTCGACAACAACTTCTCCATTCTTCTGTATTATATAAGCAACAAGACGTGCTGAGGGAGACATCGAGTGTGTAGTTTGGAACTTGAAGGAAGCTTCTTTGCCAGATGAGACGAGAGTTTTCACCTTGCTTAGTAATATGTTTCCCCTTGACAAAACCTATCGAATATAATTAGCATTTAATTAGTAAAAATGTCAACATCAACGTTAAGGCGGACCTTGTCACGTTCCACATCTCGCTTAGTATTATGTTTCCCCTTGACAAAACCTATCGAATATAACTAGCATTAATCATTAAAAATATCAACATCAACATCACGGTTGTCAATAAGATTTGAAGCTGGCGGAGATATTCTGAAGGTAGACAACACCTTTATTTTATCTATTTTTTCTTAAATCGTTTTTCTAATGACCGCTTTTTTCCCGCTTAATTCCGCCAATTTTCAGCTCGAGAAAACCTTCATATCGCCGACAACACTGCAACATTAAGGCGGGCCTCGTCACGTCCCACAACCTTTGTGCATTTGTCTGATTGAAATCTGAAGCGCAACATGATGTATGTATGAAACGCATGCATTCAAGAGAAAACTTTATAATTATATTGAAAATTAACTATAATATATGTTTGCTCTTTCTCAAGTGGTGATTCATCTTCAAACTTTAATTCAGAAGACAAAGTAAGCTTTATTCCACTCAAACAAAATAGAACTTTTGTAGCTGAATGTGTGATCGATGCAGCTGGTAAGATCTCTGCCTTCCAGCCACAAAGTCTAAAGTTCGAGCCTCGGCTTTGCCGAAATTTCAAATATTTGTGCAACCTTTCTTCTTCCTCGTCTAACTCAGCTTTCCATCCTTCCAGGATAGGTAAATGAGTGACTGCGTCCTCAGAGCTCACCTGCGATGGATTAGTGCAAGAGACATAAAATAGTTGTAGACATAAAATATATTTTCCATTAAATTTGACGAGAATGGTCAATTACTGTGTACCGGATTGTACTAAATATTCGGCCAAAGCAAGGGAAAGAACATCAGCTACCATCGTATACCCAAGGAGCTCTTGGAGCTGCTTGGATTGAAAGATCCAACGAGCAAATTGGAAAGATGTAGACACTGAAAACTGTTATGTATGAAACAACTACTTCACGGAGATTTTTTCAATCTCCCGATTTCAGAACAGTTCTAATCGGTGCAAAGGGCCGACGGACTTTGAAGCGAAATGTAATACCTTCTGAGAATTTTTTGCGCCTAAAGTCAAAGCCAGCAAAAGAAACAGGTTTCTCAACGTAAAACGGAAGAAACCTTATACCAAACATGTGTAAGCTCGAGGTAAATGAAATTTCAATAACTATCATTACTAAAAGTTTTATTCAAAATCAATTCCTTTGATTAAATTTCTATAGAGGAAGTTTTCTCAAAAACGTTTCAAAAACACAACTTACTTCAATTACCCTGACAGTCAGAGTACTCCGAGGTGAGTCACTGTTTACAGGTGAAGCTGAGTGTCCTCGGAGTACTCCAAGATCGCATCTTGTGAGTGACGACCTAAACACGGATAACTCAATCGTTTACGCACGCATTTTTGAGGTAACTCGAGTGTCCCGAGAGTACTCTGAGGTAACTTGACTGTCGCTAGTCTTCCTCTCCAGAAGACCATTCGGGTTCGAAGTTATAAGGCTCGATTCGCGCGAAAATCGCCTCTCAGATTCGTCAGAATTATTCCCCGATCCTTCCTCAGCACTACTGCACATTCTTTCACCCTACGGCTGATGTGCTTGTAGACGACATTGCAATGAAATTTAACACAGATTTAACGAAACAATCGCGTAAGCAACGCTCAACAAAGCAAAGCCCTTTGATGAAAATATCGTTTGATGCGATGCCGTCACCTGAAACCGCTGACGCCTTTTTATTCTAACTGTGAAAACAAACCTGTCGTTTAACACCTCTTCTTTCGCTTTTTTTCAAAAACAATAATTGTAATACGAAACTGATTTCGGAAAGTATAATAAATCGGTAAAGTTTTTATACTTTTAAAAATAAGATTTTGTACTTTATTTTCCCTTTAAATAAAACACAGCCAATGTAAACACAACCATATTCATTGCGGCATCAATATATACATAAGCAAACAATTCGACAAATTTACATACCACATAGGTGATCTTAATAAAGGTCAGAGGAAAGGTTGTGCGAACTTTACAATCTACTTCGTCTCCAGCCTATCGGAAAAGAAAACAAATATTATGAAAAGCAGAATACCAGTCATAAACCTCATGGCCAAACTTAACTGCGGGCGACCAAAGGGAGCACGCAAAAATTATCTGTGTAACACATGCGCTGTATGTATCTAAAAAGAAAAACTTTCTAAAGAGAGAGACTTTTTGCCGTATTCCAACTGGTAAGAATGGAATGCTATGACGAACTCGTTTGACGACTTGATAAGAGCTTGTTTGACAGATCGTGATACCTGATTTTGACATGGTTACTCTGCAGTTGCTCATCTCATGATTGTGCACACGTGGAGTCTACATATTGATTTTTAAAACAATATTTTTAAAATATGAACCTGTGAGCAGCGCACGGACTTGAGACTTGTAAGTTATTTTATTTTCCCAATACGTTTCGGTTTCATACAACAACCTTCTTCAGGGGATTTACCACAACTATTCAGTAGCACATGGGCAAAACAGGAAATGACGAAACTACTGAATTACACTTTGTGAAAGATCTTTGGTGTTTTAAAAAATAGACCTTTATGATATCAGTGTTAAAATGAATTATTTTCGGTTAGTTTGCGGAGTATTCTACACTATATCAAATTTTGTTTTACAAAAAAACTAAAGATTTTCAACAAAAGGTGTTGTACGACTTCCTCAGTTTCCCGTCCGTACTTGATCTAAGCTCTGCTTACCCCTAGTTTTATAACATTATTATCGGTACAGAAAGTTGTATTCGAGTTTGCTACAACACTTTTTCATGCCTCTGGTTTGCCGTTTATTAGCGCAGAGTTACTTACATTACGTTTCCAAATAAGGAGTTCAATTGTTTGGCGCGAAACTCGAAATGACGGGGAGCTGAGACCGGCCGGCTTCAGGAAAAATACAAAATGGTGGCGTTTCGGTAACTGACTGTCTTGGAATACCTTTTAAATTTTTTTTACACTGCTTCAATACTCATATGTTTCCTTAGTTCCAATTTAATAAGTAACCCTCGTTCTTTTTCAAGAAGTTTTCATTCATGGAACAAGTAAGTATTTCTCATTGCTGTTTTTATGTCTCTCTTCTTGTCGAAAATAAATCTCTTATGGTTTTTTAATTGTTCTTAATATTTGAACAACATATTTAGGGACCCAAGATTTATATGTATTTCAGATATATAACAATACGTTTGTGAAAAAAGCCCAGGGGCAAATAGAGGGTTGATATAGCAAAAGACTTGCTGAGGTCGTAGTAATTTTAACTTTTTGATTTACATTACATAAAACCCACCAGCTACTAGAAAAACCCGCGACTGCATTGACATTATTATGTATTTTACACCGAATCTGTCAAACCGATTGTTTAATGTTATTTTAAAATGAGTTTAACAACAGAAATGAACGTCACTTAATGCAAACTATTCTGACATGTTTAGTTTTCTTTTCATTTACTTTACATTTGTGTAAATTTCTCGGGAAGTATGCTCCCTAAATCCCATAAAATACCCATGGGTAACCCACATTAGGCCGCCTTAAACTTGGGACCAATGGATTTGCAGCCTTTGAATGATAACTGCCTTCACTTATTTCTTTTTTTCTATTTTCTTTTTTCTTTTTACCTCATCGTTTTAACGCTGGACATATTGTTTATGTTTAGGGTTGCAATTGTATATTCATTTCATGCTTACACTGTTCTTTAACTGCATTACCTCGATAAATGAGGATGCTTTTCTTTTGTTTCCAATTATTCAAATTATTAAGAAAGAGTATTATTGTTGTTACTTACCGCTGTTTTTTTGTTTTCTTTTATTAAATAGAAATCTTTTCGAGATTTTTTTATAAAACTGGTCGATTCTCCAGATGAATATTTTCCAGTTTGGAAAACTCTTTTTCTCAAGGTACGTCACCCTATAATTTTTCTCTTCAGGCCATAAATTTTCAAACTAATTATTTATTTAAAACTCAATAGAGATACAGTAAATGGTAACCAATTATTAAATCTTTTATTGTATATAATGTGAATTACCACAATTTTGAAATGAACTCTAAATTTAATTCAACTGAAATTGATTTTATGAAATATTACATTTTTACTGATATCTATGCGTCTTATCTTCTAGCTTTGTATTTTATTACAAGTCATTGCATGAGGTAAGTCTTTCTTTAGTTCGGCGCCAAGTCTAATGAACCTTTTTTGTTTTTTTTTGTTGTCCTCTTCCATTAAAAAAAAATTATCTAATATCTACCTTTTTGATGTTCTAGATTTCCTATTTTATAAGTCATTGAAAGAGGTAAGCTTTTATTTTTTGAGTATTAGTTCAGCATCTGTTGTGTACCTACGCACATGAGGTGCTAAACTCTGACCTTCAAACTTTTTAAGATGTTATGCTGTATTTTCAAGCAAAAATAACGATATTTAATATCTGTCAATCTTATCTTCTTGCATTACTAGATTTGCAAGTAATTTAGTTCTACATTCTGCTAAGCTTACAGTCAGTTGTGTATTGATCGAGCTGTGAAGTCTGATCTGTCTTCAACCCTTTTTGATTTTCTGTTGCTTTTTTCTAGCACAAATAAGCATATTCATGTAATACCTTTCCTATTATTCATTGAACGAGTTAAGCATATTATTTTGTAGTATTCGGCATTCTGTTAAGCATTTATTTTGGATTAAGGTTATTAGTTCTGCATTCTTCTCTCAACGATCGCGAGGTGTGAAGTCTGATCTACCCTCGAGCCTTTTCTGATGTCCTGTTTTTTTTTTTCGTTTTTTTTTCAAGAAAATAGCAATATTTACCTGGTAGATATCTTTATCTTCCATCTTTCGTATCATCAAGTTATAGGACGGCGCAGGCAAAGCCTTAACGCAATATTTGTAACTTTTGTCGAACATGTGGTTTTAAATGTTGTGCATAACACTTAACAGACTCTTTGAAGAATTATGTAGATCTTATCAGCATTACGTTGACCTGTATTGGTGTCTTTGTACGCCTCGTTTGGTATGTTGTCATGCCTCTGTTTCTTGTGTGGAAATCACACCCAGTTTCTTTCTGATTCAACATTTCATTTGATACCGACCTCGTATTGAAGTCCTAACCTCCAACAAATCCCAAGTTTCTGTCGTTGGTAGGGTAGTATTCCATGGACCTGTCGAAACAATTTCGACAAAGGGAAAACTTCTGACAAAGCAGGAAGCATCAATTACTGAAGATACAGCTTCGATCAGAGTAGTTCTTTGGGAGAACGATATATCCAAAATTTCATCAGACTCATCCTATAAATTGTACAAAGTGATGGTAAAGAACTATCAGGGTAACAAGTACCTTACATTAAACAAACAGACCATCATCTCGCAAATTTCCCAACAGTTTGAAAGGGAAAATAATGTCGATATCCAGCATCAATTTCAGACAGTGTATTGCCCTGCAGATGGTGTGAACAGCGTTCATAGATTTATCTCTTGTAAAAAATGCCACACTAAAGTCATACCACAAGGAAATATTGTCAAGTGCAGTGAATGCGGACTTGCTCAGCTGCAGCAATGATGTAGTTACTCGGGCTACCTGTGGTAGACCCAGTCTAGGTTTACCTTTTCGTCAATATTTATATTTTTCTGTCACGTCGCGTTTGGGAAATTACCCAGAAGTCCCTGCATATAGCTTTGATACTAAGTCTATGAACAAGGTTTTCGAACGAAGCTTTGTACACACCGAGAAGAACTTCAAGTTTTCTGAAAGATGTCGTCCAATGAACTTCTTGCTCAGATGCTCAAAAATACAAAATACACACAAGTTAATGCACACGCCAGTAGAGAGCCTAGTTGCTTTATATCCGTGTCAGTTCAATACCGGACGTGTTTGATTTTGGGACTTCAAAATGGGATTACTTTTCCCTGCAACCAACACAATGGTTTTACAAAGGCTGGGAAGATTATTATGCTTCCTTCAGGGCTGTAAACAAGTTTACGGTGAGCTATTCTGTCACACGTGTTTTGTTGTCGGAGAGCTATTCTTGTTTATTTATTTCGTTTTTCTTAGTATTTCGCAATTTTACAACCCAAATTTATGTAGGAGATACTTTTTATAGATTCACTCGTACGTAAAGCAAAAGTTCCATTAAAGAAAGAACCAAACAAAAAAAATATGGAATCTGTAAAGTTTTCAGTATGCAAATTAAAGCGAGCTGTCACTTCTATCAAATGAAAATCAAGATGCTTTGAACCGGGGCTAAAAGTCACAAATGTTCTGTGTGCAAACTGACAGTTTTCACAGAACTAATGGGCATTTGTTATAACTAAAATAATTATTGATTTTTGAAAAATTTTTATTGACAATGACTTAAGAAAATATAAACTAGCGGTCTCAAAAGATAACTTTTCTGTTCCACTACTCCTTTGCTGCGTTGAGTATGCAACCGAGCTTGCGAGTGGACCTCATTGATGACGGACCCATACCTATTGACAAGTGTGCGAAGGTACTTAACAGCACGCACC
>JAPEIX020096092.1:0-10349 GCA_026122405.2 Zoanthus sansibaricus
TGGTTTTTATATATCGGCCATTTTCAAGCTATCAATCGTTTAATAAAACAAGAGACTCCGCAGTAGTCTGTACTGTACTCTGCACGAGTCTGAATTTATTATAAGATACGAAATTATTAGAATGGAAAAAAATTGAATATAAAGAAATTAAATAGAAAAACGGAAAAATGAAAAAAAAAAGAAAAAAAAAGAAAAAAAAATGTTTCCAAATGTTTCAACCCGGGATCGAACCCGGGATCGAACCCCGAGTCTCTTGCATCTAAAGCTGATGCGCTAACCACTAAGCTAAGACATCATCAGCAGTCAAATAGGCCTGGGTACGAGCTTGCACAAACGTGACCCGACGAAAACTAACAAAAAAAAAAATAAAAAAATAAGAAACTCGATGCATTTTTTGACTCTGCCCTCGTGCAGAGTAAAAAGCATCATAACAAAGATATAACAATTTTGGGAGGATACTTTATCTGGAATAAAACAAGTAATTTTATCAGAAAGTTTTTAAACCTTTGTCACGTTTGTAAAAGCATCACTCTTCAAGTGTTTTCTGCTAGTGGTACAGAGTTATATAGCTTTTAATATATTCGACATACCACTTGGTTATTTTTCAAAGAAATTCAGTTTGGAGAGCTGTTTAAAAGTATTTGTTTTAATGTAAATTTCATAGCTGCTTAAACTAAAACACGAGTAACAAAGGCTATTTCAAGAAGGTAAATTTAATTTGTGCTTGCAAAACTAGACTTATTGGACAGCAAAGACACTGTTAATGTATCAAATAGGAACAGTTTTCAAAATGGATAAATTTTACACCGTAGTGGAAAAGAATGTTTAGACTGACACTTTGGACTAGAGTCCTTTGTCAGGTGTAAAGATAACCGCAACCCAACTTTGCTATATACCATGGTGCTCACTGACTGACAATAAGAAAATTCCAAGAATTTTTTAGGGTATAAAATATTATTGTTCCAGGATCCAATCCCAAACTCTCCCTCGCAAAAAAAAAATGAGTTATTACATTACCAAATTGATTGTGCAGTTCTTCACCTTTCCAGCCAAAGTAAAATGTGAGAGAAACTCCCTGAAAAAAATCCTGAAATTGAGTATATACAACAATCATGAGTCACATGTTTCTGTAGGCTTTGGTTTGTTTATAAAACTGTTCAAAATTTTTCAATAAAATTCCAGGAGTTTAGGGAAACTATGTTTTTCCAGGAGATTGAGAAAGCCCTGGAAGAAAATTTCAAAAGTCCAGGAGTTTTCCAGGAATTCTAGGAGTAATGAGCACCATGATATATGAAACTTACATAATAACCAGCACACATGGCAATATTTCAGGTATATTACAATTTTATTGGCAATCTGGAGTAGTTTAATCTGTCTCCTTGTCACTTCTAAGGTTCTTCTTGCCTCCTCGGATACGTCCTGTTCTGCGGGCAGCAATCAGACCAACCTTGCGACCTGGAGGAGTATCCCTCCTAACTGTTGACGGCATACCGATATGTTGATGGTTACCACCACCATGAGGATGTTCAACAGGCTGTAGGACAATAGTTAAAACAATGATATTAATATGTTAAATGGGCTATTACTTTAAAGTTAATGCACGTGTCGACTTCATCATGGATAAAACTGGTCTTTTTAAAATGGTAGTAGCTGCAAGTATTGAATCACGGACACCACGGCTCAAAATAATGGCTGGTCAATGAACAATGTCCAATCAGAATGGTGATTTGACTGGACAAAACTGAAGGGGACAAACGGCCAGGAATAATAAAGATATGTATAAGAAGACCAAAGCCAGATTCATTAATCACTTTATAAATGATGTAATATAAATATTGCATTCTCACTTGGTTATGTTTTGGAGGTCTATTTTCAAAAGTTTCCAAGTAGAAATAACATCATGTTAGACTGGTTGAATGATAATTAAATAATTAGAATTTCTTGCCTCGTAAACTCTGCATGAGCACCATGAGCCATTCACACCCAGCAAGTCATTGTGGATTATTTTGTAAGATTCCCAGGATGCTTGTACATTCCATATCAATTCAGACTATTCTATTCATTTTTCTCATACTGTTTATCATAGTTGTCGCTAAGCACCAGCTATCGGCGAAATTCACCAGCTGAGAAAGAGGTTATCTCCTGGATTTGGCTGTCTATCACTCAGGAAAGGGCAACAGACCATCTTTAGCCATTTTTAACCGGCTCAAAGGAAATACCGACTGCCAGACAATTTTCTTAGGGACAACCCTGTGTTTATGCCTACTTTGCTTGGAAAAAAGATTCTAATTATAGTCAATACACTAGCAAACACAACCTTACTTGAATTTCAAAAAGCACTAACTAAAAGATTTTTAATAACAGCAACAATTGAAAGCACGTACATTCATAGCCACACCACGGACACGTGGCCAGCTGTTCCTCTTTGCCTTGTATTTATGGTATGCACGACCAGCCTTTAACATTGGTTTTTCAATTCTACCACCACCAGCTACAATACCAACCATTGCACGGTTGGCAGATGGTACAACTTTCTTTATACCTGATGGCAGTTTCACTCTTGTTCGCTTGGTGTCAGGATTGTGTGATACAACAGTTGCGTAGTTACCTGATGCACGAGCAATTTTACCACGGTCCCCAGTTTTTTCTTCAAGGTTGGAAATGATAGTTCCCTCGGGCATAGCACCAACAGGTAAACAGTTGCCAACAGCAAGTGTGGCTGAAACAGAATAATCGTGCATAATTCACTTTATTAAATGTAATTTGTGAGAAATGCTTCTCTTACTAGGTGGACTGAGATCTATTTTGTGTTACTTTGTTTTCCAAACTAGAAAGGAGACTAACACATGTAACAAATACCAAACACAAAAATCCCAGAAGCCATCTTAAAAATTACTCAGTTGAATACCAGATCAACTCTGGCAACCAGAGTTGATCTGCATTTTGTTCTGCATTTGAACCATGACAGCTTTCTTGCGTCTCTAAGATTGTAGTTATGATTAATTTGCACAGGCAATAAATCATGCAGGTAATAAATCATGCTGAAATTAGTTTTATAAAAGGATTTACACAGAGATTCTCTACGTTCAGAAAGCATAGATAGATAAAGTGATATGAGGTCTACCTTCACTGAATGACAGGTTAGGAGGTATTATTTTAATGGTGCGATGTTGAATATCTTCTTTTTGATTGTTAAGTTTACAAAACAACATGATGAATGCCAGATGGGACAGGCATATTTCAAAACAGGATAAAACTGAGGAACTATACTCTGAATGATAAAAGACTGACATAACTCACCTTTCTTACCACAGTACACAAACTGACCAGTGTGCAATCCTTCAGTTGCAATAAATAATTCCCTTCTGAGTTTGTATCTGTATGGGTCCCGAAACACCACCACAGCCAGAGGGGCTCCACGACCTGGGTCATGAACGATCTCTTTAACAACTCCCTTCAGATATCCATGACGTTCTGAGAAGTCAAGGGACCTTAATTTGGCAGCACCCTTACGGTGTTTGGTGTGAGAGCGAAAAATGCTCCCAGCACCCTTACGTTGGCCTCGGATCACACGTCCCATTGCTGTTAAAAATATAACAAATGTTTTCAATTTGCCGTAACACTGTGACTGTTATAAAATTACACTCTATGTTAACACTCGCAAAACATTCATCAGTTGTTTTGCGAATTCTGCCAATAAAATAACTATTAAAATCGCAAATAATCTAATATTACAAAATGTTTACTCTTAATTAATCATCCACGATATGTTACATACAGAGGAACTCCTACAGAGAATAACTGTTAATATCTCCTTGAACTCAACGAAAAGTTAACATATATAGACAAAAACTATCACACTTCTATAAACGGCAATTTCTCAGAAAGTTTTATGTTTTTTTTAAAAAATAACATTAGTTTACGTAAAGATGTAGTTTTCCTTTTCTAAAAGCTTTGCGTGAGATCTTGATGAAAAAAGAAAAAGGGTGATGTTTTCCTTACATCCCCCGCTGGAAGATTTAGATAATAGAAGACTAGATCAAGAGCTCCATGACCCAAAAAAGACATTCAGTCTTTGGCAAGGCCTCGAACCTCGCCTGTTGGTAAACTGAATAATCTAGAATACAAGGTAAGAGAACGTCTTACAAGAGCCTATTCTCAGAGTTAGAGAAACGAAGCTTTAAGAATAAGATAGATAAGTCATTCGTAAAGTTCTACAGAAGCCACTACGACGAGATGACGAAGTATGGAGAGTCGATCAAGTGGCTTGGGGAGCCCTGAATTGTTTGAAAATTGATTGACACGTTGCTTCCTTTTCTTTTTAAATGTTATATTTGTGTGTGTTTTTGTTAAGTACCTTTGTTGTTCAGTTACTGTGCTCACTTCGTGGGTGGCTCCACCTGAATTGTTCTTCAACTGGTACACGATTTAATACAGCCGAAACCAGCTGTAGAATTGCACACAATTTAGGTATCCTGCTGATGAACAGTAACTGCTTTGCTATTTTCAGCAACATTTTAGTTATGTCTGTTCAGATATTTATTATACAAGTTACAAACCATACCAATTATAAATAAAACTCTCTTGCCAAAGTAATGTTTTATCTCGAGAACAATAGAGACATCACAAAAGAATATTATGATGAATATTCAAAGCAAGTCTAACCTTTCTTGTTTTCCTTTCCTTTTCAGGAGTAGCTTTGTCTTTTTGGAACATCAGCAACCATCCAGCTACATTAGCTATGAGGGATTCCACGCCATCAAGCCCTTGCAAGGGTTTAGAACCTGATATAAGGAATACAAAACACATTCAACAAACAAAGTACACACTATACGTTGACCAATGATTTTTCTACAAAAAAATATATATTAATTTTGGCTTCTCTCAGTGTAATAGTTGTTTGTTCTTCTTAGCATAAGTTATGACAAGCATTAACATTTCAATACAAAATGCAATGACATTTCAATACAAGATATGCATTTTTATAATCAAAATGAAAACAATAGTTACACGAGATACATTTAAAATTCGTTGATGTTTTTGATGTTTTATATTTTTTTCTCGCAGATTTCATGCGGTATTTTATGCTAATCTTACCTTCTACAACACTGAAAATTACCTCTACATGAAATGCCCCCAAAACATGGATTTGTTCCGCTTAGTATTGTAATAAAAAATCAACAGCTAATGTCAATTCGATAGAGAACGCCTTTTGAGAAACGGGGCACGACAAAAACTCAAATTCCAACTTGCCCTTCAGCAAGCAAGCCTAAGGTTTGCTTGCCAGAACTAACTTCTCATTTGCCAGCAAATACTAATGTGCCTTATAACTTCCACTGTCAGGTTAGAACTGGTTTAGACTGGCCACAACTGGCTTTTGATTATGATAAAAAGATCCACTAAGAAACAGGTTGGAACTAGTTTAGCCTGCCTACAACTGGTTTTCGATAATGATACGAAGATCTACTAAAAAACACGCTGGAACCAGTTTAGCCTGACTAAAACTGGTTTTTGAATATATGATACGAAGATTCACTAAGAAACCGTTTGGAACGGATTTTGATCGTTTGATCGCACAAAGCAATCTGAAGGGTTTTTAACATAATCTAATGTTGCACACAATGTCATGTTAATGGAAGTCCAACCTAAACTCACTGCTACTTCAGTGGGAATCCATAGGTCAAAAAGAGCAGGAAAAGCTGTCTAACCCTAGTACGAAAGGACCTGTGAGGTGAATGGAAGCCAGACGTCGAGTGTATGACAACTCTATTCAATGATTTTGAATTTAAGTTTTTGATTTTGATTTAAAAACTTTTGATTTTTAACGTACACTGTTACGTTTTATCAGTGCAGTTTCTTCTTTTTTGTTTTGAAATCAGTCGACTAAAAAAACCAAATGGTTTTGCAAATCTACTTAGTTGGGAAAGAAATAGGTTTTTCATGTTACTGACGGAATATTGAAATTCCTCCCCCAAAACCCCCCGCCCCATCCTCCTATGTGCACTCAAAAGAGTGATGCTAAGGACCGTTATCATTGTGATTATAAACAAATAAAAGTGTCAACACCAACCACGACCCAGTTGACCTATGGCCGGTTAGGTTAAATACTCAACCCACGTTTTGTTTTTAAATCTTTAGGGAAACAAGTTAAGCCGGTATTTTAAAGATTAACAGGGTTTTTTTCCCTGGGAAAAGCTGAATGTAATTTCTTCCTAAGAGAATAAGTTGTTGTTTGAATCTTGGCTTTGGGTTAAAGCTGACACGCCTTTCAGCAGCTCAGCCGAGAGTAGCTGATCGTGGAACTACATTAGTGTTAGAAGTAACAAAATTACTGACAAAGTTCCATACCATCTAGCCCTTGTAGTGGGTTAGAACCTAATATAAGAAACAAATTATGTTAGTCAAGAAACAGTTAGTAACAATTACAACCACAGTCACATCAGCTTAATTAGCTTCTGTTTAAATGTAAAAAGAAATGTAATGGTTCTCTTTTAAATGTTAATGGTAAGACCGTGTTTGTTAGAAGTTTAAACTAAGAAACCTTAAAATTCATACAAAAAGTTCACACATATATATAGTCACTACATTCTTTAACTGCTTACTAACTTAACTAGATAATACCTTACATACATTCTACCTTTCCAACATATGAACCTAACAACATGCTACCTTACCTACATTATACCTTACATACATTACTTAAACAAATTCTACCTTTCCTACATACAAAAACTGCATACTAACTTAGCTGCATACTACCTTATCTGCACACGTTACCTCCCATTCTACTTTACCTATATACTTTAACTACATACTAACTTTCCTACATACTACCTTATCTACACACTTTACTTACATTCTACCTTACCTAAGTACTTTAACCACATACTAACTTACCTACATACTACCTTAACTACAAACTTTACCTACATTCTACCTTACCAACACACTACGTTTCCTACATACTACCTACCCAAATATGCTGATGTTAAAGTGATGTGGACAACCGCCAAAGGATGTGGTACATAACTGGCCAGTGAAAAATCTTGCATTCGGCTGACTTCAACTGTTGGATCTAAAATGAACAACTTTTGTCATCAACACGAACGATTCATTAACTTAATTCCAGTCAGCAACGTTTGTGAATCAAGTAAACTCAGGATTCTGTAAAATGTTTAAATTATATGTCAACTAAGTGAAACCTAATTTACAGTAATCACAACCCAAAGGAAGTGCAGGTAGAAAATAAAGTTGTAAATTGTGTTGAGTGATCGTGTGGGTTAAAAAAGTCCTGCGAAAGACTGTAATGATGTAAACCATACAGGAAGTCAAAGCGTCTCACTGAAAACAGCCCCCTCATAGAACTAAAACCACTGAACACAACGTACACAGACTCATGAGTTTCAACAACTAACAGTTAAAAACGCTGAACAAAAACTTACAACTACGACTTGTCACCGGATGAGGTGGATAGATGATAACATTCATAACTGTAATCTTTCATTTAACTTGTTTTAAGTTTGAATGATTGGGTCTAGCGATTTTTTATGCAATTACGCATATATCGCTTTCAAGAAGTTTGACATTTTAGCAGCCTTTGTGTTATTCAACCAAGAATCTATTTGGTAAACCGTTTAAGCCGCTCACCTTTGGTTTTGTTCAACTATAGACAACAATACTCTCAATACCATCCCACAGAATTGAAAAATTTAAAAATGAAGTGCGTCAGTGAATATATGAAACAGGCAATTTAATCAACTCAAGGTTGAAAAGTTTGATTATCAACGTAACTACTTTAAGAAGCTGACTTTTCCAACGTTAGGCCTCCCCAAAACAGGCTTATATTAAAACGTAATTTCAATGATATGAGATTTTTTGCAAGCAAGGGGTGAAACAGAGAAAGGGATAATGCTCGAAACGTAAGCTTCATAAACTACTTTTTGCATCAATGAAACATTTCAAGCTACATAAGATGTTGGCATATATTTCCTAAATAACGAGTATAGTTTCTTAGAGAGAAGAATGTTGGTTGTACATCGCTTTTACATGGCTTTTACTTACTTGCATTTCCTTCGGCTCGTCTTAAGGAAAAGAAAATTACTCTGCTGTCAGAACAATAAACGAGTAACAAGTTTCGAAAAACGTTGACAAGGAAAGCTGGTGCTGGTAACTTGACCGAGTGTGCAAAAGCATTGTCCAAGTTGCAGGATCGAGGATAAAAGCAAATCTGTAGTAAATATAACAAAAAAGGAACAAGTCGCAGAACGGTGTTTGATTCTCAAAAAATATATTACTAAATCTGAGACCTATTCTGATCTAATAAGAAAAACATTATAAGGTAATAAGAAAACATTTAGATAACTTTATCTCATATCGTTTGAGAGAGTATTTTTCAAGCAACACAGTGCTAGTATCAGTATCTTAAACACAACAATAACAGCAAAAATAATTACAGTGATGATGATGCTGATGATGATGAGAATGATAAATATGAAATAACACGATTATTAACAAGAAATATTACAATGATATCTTACGGCAGTTATAATGCGCAAATAATTGATCAATAAAATATTAAAAATAATGAAAGTAAAACGGTCTCAACCTCAAACCTAAATATAGTGAAAAACTAAAACGCTATTTAGCTTTGTGCCAACAGTAAACACCATACCTGATCTGACGACGAGTTTAGATTGTAACATGGAAAAATTAGAAAATCTTTCCACCAGGCTAAACCACCCCTGCAGGAAATGCTTTGCTCCTAGGATTACAGATGAATAATACTAGTCACTGAAGAAAATGTAATCTAAATTCTAACGCCTGTCTTCTTCGTAGGACAGACGTTAGAATTGACAAGTTATTCCTTTAAAACATTTCCCAAATTTATTGTTTACAGAAGAAAATGTATGAATGTGAAGTATTAAAGTGAAAAGTGTAGCGAAGGTGTTATCGTGAATGGTCATATATCAAGTTTGTTAAAGAGAGATAAATCGGTATTTTATCGATAACCATATAATAGAATGTATTACCGAATATGGTGATGTTCTTTTCACATGTAAAGATAGCAATTGCTCAGAGAGTAGGTACATAACTATTCATCGATTATCATATAATAGAGAGTGTTATCATACATAGTAATGTTCTTTTCACATGTGAAGATAACAAGTTTTCGAAAAGAAGAAGTAATCATCGATAATCATATATTAGAAGGTGTTACCATATATAGTGATGTTCTTTTCACATGTGATGATAGTAAGTTTTTGTAAAGAATATAAACATGTGTTTCATCGATTATCATATATTCGGTATTACCATATATTGTGATTTTCTTTTCACATGTGAAGATAACAAGTTCTCGAAAAGAAGAGAAATAGGTAATCATCGATAATCATATATTAGAAGGTGTTAACATATACAGTGACGTTCTTTTCAAGTTTAGAAGAGAAAATACACACTCAGGCATTTAATCAATAATCATGCGTATCAAGCTTTTTATTGTTTGTTTTCTTCTATTATGATAAACTCAATTGAAAATAACTACAGTAATAAATAAATAAATAAATAAATAAATAAATAGATAATTACTTAATGACAACTCCCAATAGGGGATTTTCAGTGTTATTTTAAAATCCCCCCCTCTCCTAGTTAAGAATCCCAACTGGTAGGAGGAAAACCAGTTGGCTATTTACAAGTGTGGTGAATTTTCCCCTGGGATCACCGTGGACAAATCTAATCAGTAGTCCGAGTCGGGGATTCGAACCCAGGTCTTCCTTCTTCAAATCTCCAACTCTGACCACTGAGCAACGCTGCCCCAAAACTTCTTCAAGTGAAAAAGATATAGAAAACCGCATTTAGCAACCGTAAAATAGTCGTGAAAACAATACATAACAACCATAATTGTAGGCTTTGAATCTTATTTTCACGATTACATTTGTTAAGAAATCTCACTTTTCGAAGCTCAGAAATGGTAAATTCAATCCGTTTTTTTTTTAAATGTAGATAAAATAAATTGGAACTTAATCCAATACTTAAATTACAGGCCTCGGCAAATTTGAGCAGGGTAAAAAGCTAAATGTTCAAGCGTGATCCCTATGCCAGGGCGGCAACAATGCTTTGACAATGGGCTACAGCGCAAAGTGCAATCTCTTTTCCTCAATTAGAGAGCCATGCACCTTAATTGTGTAACATGAATTATAAAAAATAATCAAATAATAGAAAGCCAACTATAAATATTACATAAAATATACCGTCAATAATATAATGTATTAATGTGGTAAAAACACTAAAATGGAAAACTTGCCTTGTTAATTTTATAATTCATATTCAAGTTCACTCTTAAGAAGTAAGGT